>KN726153.1:42256-87451 GCA_000816745.1 Ancylostoma duodenale
GGGGGGGGAGGGATACTTGGTTAGAGGCAAAGTTCATATGCTGGACTTCTGTTGTGACCTCGAGTACTTCTCTTCTGGAGGCAATTCTTCAAAACGTTTTAAGAGTCTAGTGTGCCTATTGTTACTGCTTAGAGGTATTTCGCCTTGTTTGGAAAGCCATGCTGCACCACTACGTAGCTGCCACAAGATTTTGTACTAGTTAGATAGCGACGAGAATTTCCTTAGTGAACTGTGACGTCATATAGTTGTCACAGGTAACTTACGGAAAGGTGGAATATAAAAGCAGTGAGAGAAATGCCGTGGAAGCAATGTCAACAAAATAAGTGGGCAGTCGTTGGCTTAGAAGTATTTCGTTCCTTTCTGCAGTTCAAAGGGGATTTTTAATAACAAATACATAAACACTTCATCGTCGATAAAAAAACCCAGCTTTTTGGTCAAAAATAAAGTTCCTGGAGCGATCTGTGTCTAGCAGAAGCAGTGAAAGTTGTAGGAAAAATGAAAGTCTAGGAACAGATTTTGACATGTCGTGAACCACATTTCAAGACCCGCATGATCCATCAGAACTAACTAAAACTCTCTGTTCTGAATAATGTGAAGAACAGAAAGAGAGTACGCAAAAGCCCTGACAGCCAAGCCCTGATCATAAAGTTGCATTTCTAAGAGGAATTAATAGGAAAGCAACAAATAAAAGTGACAATGAATGGAAGCAAAACTTTCTTGGATGCGCCGATCGTGAATTAAAAATCTACAGGAAGTGGCTGTCTGGACCTTTGTTCGACTTTAATCCCGCTTAGCCACGCTGCTAACATTGTTTTGCCTGCGGCATTTGTCCAGCATGTAGAGATCCAGGGCTTTAGAAAGACAAATATATATGACGAACTTGTATCTCACATGTGAAGGATACCGGTGAGTTCACCAACAAGAGCTGAAACAATGGTCTTCCAAACCAACCTCGTTAGCACGATAATATTGAAAATGTTTGAAATAGTTCCAAAGACGCAAATACTTATCGAAAGTGGTATGTGAATGCCATCGTACACCTATAAAATGTATTGGATTGTGCAAAATATGAGGACTCGAACAATCGCGGAGGATTTCTTACCTGTGAAAATGGATATAAGTAGCACTCAAAGAACAGGCACGACTCCTGAAGACGCTCTACGTCTATGGCTTCTTCGGGAGGCATACGGGAATATGTCTCTGTTTCCTTCCTTGGTCCAGAAAGATCTGCAAAAAGTGTTAAGCAACGGCATCAGCAACTGTAGACGTTCGGATTTTTGCGTCTCTCCAAGGAACAGCGTTCTTCACAACAATTTAAGAGGCTGAAAATAGGAAGTCGGGAGTCAGCTTGCTGCTGTGGCGAATTATTGTGCTGTTCGCCTGGAAGCGGAGTGGAAGGGGGGAGAGTTAACCTTATGATCTGCGCTGTCACGAAAACAACGAAACTACTTGAGAAAAAGTGAAAAACAGAACATGAAATGCTGACATATGTATCGAAAAGTAGGGAGCCGCCTAGAATAGATGAATCCAGAGCGCTTACTTGAGGCACTTTATCCAGAGAGAAAAAAATGTTCCTATTCACTCGCCGCGGAATTCGGCGAAAACAATACAAGATGCAGCGAATATGGAAGCTAAGCTTGTGGGCTAAAGTTCCAACCAAATCGAATGAAATTCGAACATTCACTTGAATATATTCGGAAATTCAAGTATTAGAATTTTTGAGGGTTCGGAATTATTCGAAAAAAAGAATATTTAAAATAATTGTGCTTCGCAACTTTGCTATTCTTTGACTTCCATACTCTCGCAGAAGAGGCATCTCATCTGAAATCTTGGTTCTATTTATCACTTTAATATAATTTTTCCCAAGAACTTGCGCGTACATTTGTACGCATTCGCTAGCCTGCAACTTTTTAAGCTTTGCAATTGCAATTTCGGGATTTATACGGCGTTGGCAACGAGGATCATTCCAGTCAAACTCACGATGTTTCCTGACACTTCAAAAACCAGCATCTTCAACTCAATTTCTGATTTTTCAAACCTTTCTTGCTGAACGGACTGAACTGCAAAATATCTGAAGGTTCATATCCAACTTTGGAAAGCAAGTTTGCGATTCTGTTTTCGAAGTGGTATTTTTCACTCAACACTGAATATAACCTACCACAACATTACTAGAATCCTCCTATTACCTGCGAGAAAGGACCTGTAAAAGATAAAGTAGGCGCTACAGTGGCGCGGTGGCAGCTTCTGTCCAAATCATCCCACCTTTGCGGAAGTTTTTGATCCGAGAATTTAACAGTTTCATTCGAGTGAAATTGGGTTTTGTCCTCGAATGAATAATACCATAACGAGAAATCTACATGAATGACCACTGAGAATGGTAACTGCAACGAAGCGGACATGGCTCACAGAGCAAAATCAGAGTAAAAACCTTTGCTGTGGCCATTCCCAATTTTTTTTTCAGTGTTTAGGTGAGGTAGTAGAGCTTATTATTCTTATGAACTATCCATCTTGGATTTTCAGCTACAATTTCCCTCACTATGCAGTCAGTGATGGTGATTCTCTTAGATTAACACGCTTGAAGCGTATGGGAATTTATTTCGGCGTTTCCGCTCCTGTTCCGGTACTCCATAACCATGATAGATACCATGTAGTCTTTCACAATCACTTCGATGTTTCTCTATTCGCCACTCCTTTTACTCCTTTGCTTTTGCGAAGTCTTACACATCAGCATAACATTCGCACCTTAGCCACACAACCAGCGTAATGGAGTGTTGAAACTACGATTGACTGATGGCTCAAACATTCCCGTTTTGAAAAAAGCTCTGCATTTAAATAGAATAACATCAAAAGATGGGATAAAAGCCGCCAATACTTGCGCTAACAAGCAGTGTTTCGTTAGTATCGCTGACGCCTTTTTGAAGATGGCTGTAAGTTCATACATGATCATGGTAACCGTACCACAGTACCCAATACAATTTTTACCGCGTCGGCATCTCCACATTTTCTACCATGCTCGTTTTGTTGAACTACAACAGAAGAGTATTGAAGGGAAAATCTCTTCATGGGCAGGTGCTTTCATCCACTTTGCTTTCCTTTGAAGAATGGTTTCAAACCTCGAAACAAATTGGCCTTTCCAAGTTACATAGCAGTAGTTCTAACTAATTGTGGTTCTAGACCTCAAAAACGGTCGGTTCCACAAGCTCTCAATCGTCGCACCACAGGCCCCCAGTAGTAAAGAACTTATGGGAAACTCTCAGAAGCCGCAAATAAAACCTGTTACCTGGAAAGTTTCAAGCCCATTCTTCATTGCGAAGCACTGTCCGATTACACGCATGGTTACAAAGTTTTCTTGGACGTTACTCCAATAAATTTTCGAACATTCAATTACTTGGAAATTTGAATAGTCGGGAATTCAGGGAATATTTTCGAATGTAAAACTTTATTGGGTACTTCACACTTAGTAGCGGTGCGAGCAAAACCGCTGATAACTGCTGATAAAAACTACCACTCTTCTCGAAGTTTAGCTTTTTTTATTGTCAGTTCTTCTTTTTTTCATTACCACACATGTAGGGTGCGGAAGGTACATGTTTTTGCAGAGAAATCCACTGCGCCACTTAAGAGTGAGCACTTCTGAGGGCTAGAATCAAATCCCTTTGCTAACAACGAAAACATCGTGATCTTGGAGTGAACATTCTGAGTTAACGCCTACTCAGTGTAGTTTTGAAGAGATGAGCACAAATGTCACCATCCTGACTGTGACTTTTTTCAACGCTGTTCTGAATTTTTTTTTTTGCAGAGCCACCAGTTTTTTCTCTGGAACTCGAGTATATCGTAGTTGTACGAGAACATAGAAAGTATTAGCTCAAAAATTAAGGATAGGAGAAGTCTCCGCCACTCTGGGAACCCGGATGGCTGGAATTTGAAAAGCAGAATCATTAAAAACATGGGTTTTATAATCGAATAACTAAAAATAAACACAGGGTGGGTCACAAGTATGACAACAGCGTGTGAGCGTTTGCCTCTTCAATTCCTTCCGTTAGCACCTTTTTCTTCATTTTCTCGGTACTCTTGATATATTTGACATCAGACTGAGAGCACTCTCAATGACCTGTAGATATCCATGGCACCACTAAATTTTGCAGCAGTGGGCTTTTATATTTCGCGAGATTTTCGACCAGCAGACGCTAGCTTGGAAATTGGTCAACGCACCCACTAGATAGCACAGAGAGTTAGGAACGACTCTTGGTGAAAGAGGTGACAAAGGTCTCCTAGGGCTAACACGAGAGCCGATTGTGCACGATTCCGCTAACTTCGTCAAGAAGCTTCCGATTCCAATGATCTCACTCCAGTAGTACAGTTAGCTTGGTTGTTTTTCAGCGTAGAAGCATTCTCAGAAGCATAGTGGTCAAGCTGTAGAAAACATGTTGAACAGCCTGGAATGACTTTGGCGATACAGCTAGCCCGCTACACAAAAAAAAAAATCACGATGGATTTCAAGGCATGTGTCACAACAGATAGATCATATTTTAGGATCCATTGTCGTTATTGTTGGCTGAGGACTAATGCACATTTTTATCTCATTTATATTCTACCCTGTATATAAAAAACGATAATGAAAATAAGGTATTTAAAATGAGCTGGTATAGAAATTTTGATTAGTTTGTAAGATATTTTCACGAACTCTCCCCATGCACCCACAATTGCTCTCTAATACCGGCACACTATCTGAATGGGTGCCTGCTTCCAACAATGGAAGATTGTGAAGCGAATGGTGTTGAAGTGAGGAGAAGCTCTTTCAATATCATGGTGAAAACCGAATGAAGTAATAAATATATTTATATTTAAGTAACACGTCATATATTATTTTATATATTATGTTTAAGTAATACATTATAAACAACAAATGTATATGTTAATGTAAATAATTTTACTTTCGTAATAAGTGGCCCAAAACAAGGGAAGATGGAGGATGTGCTGTTCTGGTCTTGCAGAGCTTGACGAGTTTGATTGATAGCAGAGAGATTATTAGTCCTTAAGTTGTGGTTTAAGCGGAGCACTTTTGGCAAAAAATGGTCAAAACGCGATACACATTTCGAGAGTTTGGAAATTTCTGGAAATTATTTCTGATCTGCAAAGCTATCGAAGTCCGTAATTTTCGAAACTATATCCTTTAGATCGAACTTTCGTGTGAGTTCGCTGAGCTTCATAATATGTCTCGAAATGAACGCATTTAGTTTCAGCTGAACTGTGATGACATCTCAAAAACACGTTTCAAGTGGGGTGCATGTGTGGATTTTTGCTTCACACACGATTTAGAACCAGCAACATACAGGGTGGTCCACATGAAGTGTGACGGGCGATAGAAAATCCGTTCCCTTGAAAGATGCAATAATTCCTTGAACCAAAGAAAACAGTAAGGACATGGACTGGATCTTCTAGCAAGATTGGGCACAAACCTACGGCGCGAGGAGAACAATGGAAGATTGTGAGACCAATCTTCCAGATTTCTGAACAAACGAAGTTTGGCCGGCAACCTGCTCCGATCCCCTAATCCTTTTAGTTCTGTTATCTAGTCTATCTGGAGCAAAACGTCTGCTCTTCTGAACGCCAATCACTGGATTCGCTTATAGGAGCCCTGGTGAAAGCGAGGGACGAAACAAATGACTGCGCGCATTCTCAAAAATTTCCGGAAGAGGTTAGACGCTTGTATTGAAGCTAAAGACGGCCATCTTGAATGTCATGTGTTATAACTCAAGTAGAGTTTCCGTGGCTATTGATTGAAGGTGAATTTCCCTTATTTGAATGGATTGGTGCAAAACTGTGGGTAGTTCTTTGCGTCACATTTCATGTGGACCACCCTGTACAGTGGCGGACAAAAGTATTGCAACAAATATTCTTTTGTTTGTAACTTCTTTCAGAGAAGAGCTGGACATCTCTAATTTTTATATGTTTTGCAGATACAGATGTGGTACTGAGTCAGATAGATGCGACTTCATTATATGCACAAATCTCTTCGGGAGAAATTTTTTACTCGGTGAGGTCGAAATCTGGGGTTCGACGATGTTGGCAACCACCTACAAGGAAATGTTTAGAAACGGGATCTCGACCTAAATCGGATTTATTACATTAGTTTCAGAACATTTTCAACAAGAAATATGTACGTGTTAACACAGGATTCATTGATATTTGCCAGCCTTACAAATGATCGGTTTGTACATAGGTAACCTTCTGCCGCAATTTCTGCCATTCCAACTCATTACTTCACACCTGTTCTGAGGTAAGAGTGTCTCCCTATGATACTTATTCAAAGATGTACGTTTCCACTGCGATCTCCACCCCTCCTGGAAAGTGAAGATAACCCAGCTCTTTCTGGTGAACCCAATAGAGCACATCGCCAGAAATGTCATTTCGTTTTTCACCTTGCCCGGGAAAATCGCTTTCGTTGAAGGAAGTTGTGCGTAAAGAAGAGCCAAGTTCTTTGTAATGTTGTTGCAGACAGTAAAGCTGAAAGTTGTCTGTTCTTGAAGAGTTAGGAAGTAAATTAAACCATACTGAAGGATAGTGAACTACGCTGAACATCAGACGGGTGGAGTTTACTACTTCACCCTTGTGGAAGCGCGAAAATTCTGTTCAGTTTCAATACAGCGGAGCAAATGGAACGTTTTCAGAACATCTGGCTTCAAATACGAAAGAAAGAATCCAGTGCGGAGCAAGCCGACTTGAAGGCTGTTGCTGGCTATTGCTACCCCTCGAATTTGAGTCGTGGTGAGTCATCGAAATCGCCACGATTCGGATCGGTACGTATAAGCTGCATTGTAGAGGATGTACAGTTTCTGCAGCTAACGTGATTTTCTCTCGAAGTAGAACAAAAATCGAAGACACATTTATGGCAATGTGCCCTATTGGCTTCCTCAGAACTAGCTGGGTTATCTCCACTTTCCAGAAGGGGTAGAGATCACAGTGAAGATGTACATCTTTAGAAAGAGCAAAAGTATCAAAAGGAGACACTCTGACCTTAGAACAGGTGTGAAATAATGAGTTGGGATGGCAGAAATTGCGGCAGAAGGTTACCGACAAACCGATCATTTGTAAGGCTGGCAAATATCAAAGGATCCTGTATTAACACGTATTTCTTGTTGAAGATGTTCCGAAACTAATGTAATAAATCCGATTCAGATCGAGATCCCGTTTCTAAACATTTCCTTGTAGGTGGTTACCAACATCGTCGAACCCCAGATTTCGACCTCACCGAGCAAAAAATTTCTCCCGAAGAGATTTAGGCACGAAATGAAGTCGCATCTATCTGACTCAGTACCACATATGTATCTGCAAAACATATAAAAATTAGAGCCGCCCAGCTCTTCTCTGAAAAAAGTTACAAACAAAAGAATATTTGTTGCAATACTTCTGTCCGCCACTGTATATTTTATGTAATTCTCAAATCTTAGCAAGGCGGAAGTTTTTTTTTTACTTCAATGTAAAATTTTGAAAAGCAGTATTATTACGGGGATCAAAATCCGTCATTATTAAAGCGACCCCTGGTCACTGAGCAGGAGCAAAATGAGGACAGAGTACTACCGCTGTGCACATACATGGTCAGAAATAGCCACGATTTTTCGCAAAGTATAGGCAATGTTTGTAAGTGAGAGTTGACTTGCGAACACACCAGCGAAATTTGAGAGCATTCAAGAAACTTCTTCAGAACACTCTAGAATAGAGATCTATCTCCTCCTTAGAAATCAGAAAAAATAGATTTGGTTATCACAAATTAACGATGTTACCCGAAGAAAATTCGAAGGGGTAGCGTCGTTTGTCTCAGCAATGGCAAGGCTGCTATAGAGATGCTATCCGACAGTAATCGCAGCTTCATGGGAAGGTGCTATTGAGCCTTCCAATCCTGCTCTTACAGCAAAACATAGCACCAGCATTAAAGGGATTTCTGCGCAGTGCACATTTCATCCATCTGTTCACTGAGTTTGATGAGTATCAGAGGCGAAGAGATGAGTCGATCTGCAAGACAATATGCAATAAAAAGCTGCATGGAATCTAATGTTCATGCCCGACGCGTCTCTTTGTTCTTGTCTATTTTACCAAGAAAAGCGGACAACTTAAAATGGCTCGTGAAAGGTCCATGATGCCCAAAATTAATAGTATCTGCTGAAATGGCGCTCAAATTAGAAATCCTTTACTTTTTCCCAACGAATAAGGAAAGAAGTTACGCCTGTGATACTTTCAGAACTGTCTGCTGAATCCCATAATATACTCGGAATTTTTTTCTTCACAAAACCCTTTTCTATCTCACTCGTATTTTGTGAAGTCATGATGCCAACCCCTCATATTTGCCTGCTAACAGTAAGTCCAGAGCAGGCCACTGAAGGTATGCATTGTGTGCTTATCGATTTTAGCCGCTAGCAGCAGTCCTCAAAACGAATTGGCCTACGTCCGTCCATAGTAATTACACCTACCCACTGTGCGCTACATCATGCCGCCGGCTACGTTGCCCTTGCTGCTGTGGCCACGTGCGCCCATGTGGCGAACTTCCATGGTCTTTCCCAGCGGTGTACGTCACCATGTTAGGTATCAGTTTTCAAGCAGTCAGCAGTCACTACACGTCGAGATGTACCAATAGCCAATTGATAAAGAGTTGAAAATGGCAAATAAATATAAATGAAAAGTGAAACATTTATGGAAAGGTTAGCACAAATGGTTGACTGCGCCTTAATCTAGATGAACCACTTCTTAAACGATCCTTTTGTGGCTATTCGGTGGAAAAAGAGCATCGATCAAAAACACAACTGTGAAAGCAGTCCCAGAAAAGTCTCTGAAGAATTACTACAAAAAGGTGAACATGCAGAGATGAAGGCTGACATCCTGTCATTTTGACAGACCCATTATATTTCTTTTGATTGTTTTTTATCCAACTTTCGGTCATCCTTACAATGTTGATGGCTGCGAAAGGCGAATTAAATTCTTTATTCTCTTCTCGTGGGAGTTTGTGCACGAAAGGAGAAACCATCAAACTAAATATCCATTTTTCTTTTTTAGTCTGTGTTCCAAATGAAATACCCTCGAAAACTAACCTATTGTATCTTACGTGGTCTGAGGCATATTATCAACTGTTGTACATGAGAAACAGTAAGGGATAGTAATTTTTCGTCGAAGTGCTGCAAGCGGCCGCTTGAGGTACTGATTATCTCACATCTGTTCTGAAACTATATGCGACATACGTACGTATGTGAGGCGGCTAATGGTGTAGAAAGTACTGCGAAAGTGTCAGAATCGGTTAAAACCAGCACAAAATAATGTTGGTAGTGGCAATCTTGAGGGATAACCCTCCTATTCCTACACAAAGCTTGATTCTTTCCAATTCTCTGATTGAAGGTGCTGTAAATGTTTGCTTCGGAAAAACCTGCGCAATTCCAGAAAGTGGCGCTACGATACAAATGTGGTGCGAAGTTTGTGGGAATAGCACGTCAAATCATCCGTAGGAAACTTCGACAAAACGTTTCTTTATGTCGGTAGGACAGTACACTTGTTCCCTATAAGAAATTTCACTTAACTAGTAAGCGAAACGCCATCGAGCGTATCGACTTTGGTGACGGTTCTGGATGGCGTCTTAACAGACAACAGCCATTGCTACGTGTTGGAACCGCTTAGTTTCCAAAAAAAAAAAAAAAAAAACGCTCTATACACGAGTTTTGTCAAGGAAATTGTCCCTGCGTTGATTTGTCATTATTGAAGGTAAAACAGTTAAAGGTCAGAAACACTTTCAAAACTGGTACTACCCATATTCGTCCATGAAATGGAAAGAAAAAAACAGGGATTTTGAGCTCGGATCATAAGTGTAGGACAGTTACCAATACAACCGTTGATCGGAAAACGTGGTGTCCACTGCCTACGGCCAAGCATAGTAACACATGAAACTTCTCCTCAGAAGTGCACATAAGCCTTCAAAAATGACTTCAGTTATGCTCACAGATGAGAAACATCCGTATAGCGAACTCCTCGACTACGACATACATGGTACTAGAACACATGATCAGCGAATCTTCCACATAAAGAAAGTGAGCCATAGCAAGAATCATTTTGACTTTTGCAAACAGAGTCGTATTTTGGAGGTGTCGGTCATATTTAGAACCATGAATCATCTAGTTTAAAGTTAACGCTGAAGTGGCGATCGCCTTCAATTAACAGAAAGCCCAAGGTTCTTCTAACGGCAACGAAGACATCTGTTGAAAATGTGAAGCGAAGGGTACTGGGAAAAAAGCATGAAGTAAGCGTAATCTTTGTTTGTTTCGGCTCTCCAATAACGTGCTGCACATGTACTTTTAGTCCGTTTCGATATTAAACCGCATCCTGGCAATAATATAAAAGAGTTCTCTTCACAAACTTCTTAGCAAGATGAAGGAATCGACGAAAATGGTACAAGAGACCTCGTCATTCATCATCTGCAGTGTTTTCCGTGATAATTGCAAGAGACCTTTTGAATATGACGATGGACCCAAAGGATGAAATAATGGTCTGACAGCACAACTGCTACTTAGTTGCACAAGGTTTCCCATAAATAAAAATCTGCCTGCTAGGAAACGATATAGGAATGCCCCGTAAAGGAGAGAGGGAACTTGATGAGGAGCGATGCAAGGATATACTTCAAACGCTTCATACGAAGGTGACACGTCCACCTACTGAAAATACGTGCGTTTCTCCTAAGTATAAAGAAGCTTGTTTGAAAATGGAGCACATGTAGGTAAAATTTTGGGAGTTGTGTTAAAAATTCATGTGCTTTTTATACCTCCATTGTTATTGTGATATACTTTGAAGTTCTATTCCTGACGCGTTTACCCTTGTACATTTGGGAGAGCGATGCCTCTCACAAACAGCAATCCAACTTCAGTAAGAGTTGAGGTGGAATTCAAGGAAGTGCTTGTTGCATTGCCAATAATGACACTGTCAGATTGTTTTCCACACTTATAATATCCATTTTCAGAAAAGAGATAACTTACAAAGTACGTGTTTCTTAATTTTTTAGAGCTTAATTAGACGGAAAAGCAAACATCTGAACATCGCTCAAGTCATCTACTTCTTTCACTGCAATGTTTCACACGTCTGTCATGGAATGTGAGGGTATTATTAATAGTTGCATGGTTATGACCAGGAGTATGCGGAAGTGAAGTTCCAAAACCTGCAGAACGGAGAATGGAAGGTCAAAAGTCGCCGTGAAACAGGAAGCGTAAAAGGGAAACACCACTGTTTATTATCTTCAACACATATCCACTACTCACAATCCTTCCCAGCGAAAGGATTCTCGACGAGAGGCTTCGACAAATTCGCAGTGATTGAGTAGTAATAGAATAGTAAGAAAAGTTAGTCCACAAAAGTAAGCCTCAAAGATAAATTAGAACCGTTCCGGGTTTTGACCGTGCCCATCACAAACATTCATGGTCAACCTCCCTACGACAGAATGGTTGTTGAAGCAACTCAATCCTATAAGTACATAAATTAGTTCTTCTTCAAAATAATTACAACAGTAGAGTCAGCAACTGTTCGGGGACTGCTTGTTAAAACAGAGAATTTGATGAACAAGTAAGAGTTCCTTGGGAATGACTATTCTCTTCCACAAATGCCTAAGGCATTACATCGTTCAGGGTTCCACGAGTAAACAAAATGGTTTCACTAAGATTGCGCAGAATTAAATGTCTAAGCAAGACTTGCACCTACTTTCGTGGGGGAAACAAAACATGGTTCCATTTCCAATTGAGGTCACACTACCAGTAATTTGCACTGATCCTGTCCATATTGATATGCATGAATTTATTCTCTTTGCAATGTCAGATTTGCGACAGAACATCCGTTCCGTTCCTTGCGTGCGAAATCCTGTGATAGCCGGCGTATGATGTATCCTCTCTTTGTTTGAATCAATGAAAAATCATAACAGTTAGCTTTTTGCATAGAGCTGAGCCAAACTTCTGGAACAGGGAAAAGGTAGAAGAACAGAGACGCTTTCGTGTTCATGAGGAAAAACATTTGCGGATTGTGTCAACACAATTGACAAATCCCCTCGTTGATTTGTTGATTTCACGTGAGCCACTAAATGAATTTGGACACTTTGCTCTCGTAGAAACCCTGTAAAGGTATTTTGACTACGAAATAGCACTACGGATCTCCTAGCAGAAATGACTTCACCCTGAGGGGACCGAGCGGTGTCAGCTCATTCTAGCGGAAGGCGAGTTCCGTGCATTCCTAACACACTCACGACTTCAAAGACATTAACCACCTAGACGTTATGGAAATCTAGACCGCACCTACGCACGTGTTCACTCACATTGATGTCATAGTCAAAAAATCGACTCCTCGAACAGTGATTGAAACTCATTTGTTCTAATGGTGATGGTCGAAGTTTTACCGTTCTGTCCATCGCCAAGAATGCAGGGTAGGGAGCAGTAATGGCTTCTCCATTGTGCACATTCTCCAACCCCACAGTCGCCTTTGAAATTACCCTTACATGATTCACATTCTAATACTACGACAAGCTCTTCACTTCCATCACTGCTACCCGTGAGCGTCTGGTGTTTTGGCGCATAATGCTTCTGATTATATTACCAGTGTGGTATTGCGTAAGATATTTCGCAGACTTACAACATTTATAGAAAGTATTTGGTTTTTACGTACGTACGTAATGTGTAAATATAAGATGAGCGAGATTACTCCCTAAACTTCTGACCTTGACAACTCACTCATTCATAAGTCATAACTAATTTCCTTCAAAAATGTTCGTGACACGCGTCCATCAAGGCCATCCGTAAACGACGTGTTAATTTCTTTTTGGAATAAAAAAAAACATTCCAATGGGGTCACCCGCTATCAAATGGGAATAGGTACAGAAGCACTTAGAAACATTCATTTTTCGAATCGAATCCAGTAGTTTACCAGCGCTCAAACGCATTGACATGACTCTCTTGTAAAGGATTGATGCACCAAAACCTGTAATTCTCTTCTTGACATTTCATTTTGAAAATAGCGCGCGCTGGCGCTTCGTTGAACTTCGGGCTTCGAAGTGGGTGTCTCTCCTTGCTTATGCTGTTACTTCCTCCCGCACTGGACATTTCAGCCAAGAAATGAAAACCAACATGGGCCTTGCCACACCTCGTAGAGCAACAATGTGTCCAAAATTCGCTCATTTCCTACCCCCATAGAAACCCCATAATACAAGCGTTGCTCATAGCAATTATACTTAAGTACTACAAATACTGATACGAGCGCCGCTATAAGATTTTAAACAGTGGGGTGGGGCAGCCACTTGAGGTTTGTGCACAGCTTCACTCTTGCGAAGTCCTTGACAATTAGCAGAAAACCTAAACTGGTTATAGCTACGCTATTTCAATAATCAATATGGTTAGGAAAGATTTTAAACTAATTAGTTTGATTTAGTAACATTTTCCATGGATTACCTATCGGTTAAATGATCTTTCACAGGGCGCTAGAAGCTGACATTAAGCAAAGCAAAAGCCTTGCCCGTTGCGTCTAAAAAGGTGAGTAAAAACTGATCATGGCAGTCTTTTCCTTCGAGGGCTTCTAATCCAAATCAACATTGTCTCATTCGATAGCGACCTCAGTATCGGACGATGACCGCCTCACCCTTGTGCCCAATAGGACTACCGCAGTGATATTTGCTCAAGACAGAAGAAACATGTAAATACCGCGTGGCGATACAAAAAAAAAAACTTGCATTTTGGCCTGCAACATCACAATACATTCTGGTGCATCAGCAGACCTAATGATCCAGATCGGTTTCTCCATAGTTCAGCTTGTGCACGCGATACTGCCTACAAGTGAAAGTGTGCAATGTTGGAGAATTTTCTTCAACCTTAACTCTTATCACGAGTTTCTTCGATCATACATTTTGACTCGATAACTTCCAAATTTTTGCTATTTCCCCATTTGCGATAATCGCTTTCATACTCCAATAGTTCTCCGAGGTGAATCTTCAATATGTCCACACAACTTTTGTGAAAATCAAATTGAAAAAACAACACGAACTCATTCCCCAACCTAATGTTTGAACCCGGGGGATAAGCGTATAAGTTGCATACTCGTTCAGTGAGCATTACCAGTTTTTTGGCAACTCATAGCAAATTCGGAACATCACTTTTCGAACGGTAGAAGCTGTAAGTTACTGCGAAATCACCTACTGCAGTTGAAAACAAAGCGATTCGGGGATGCAGAATCGCTAGTCGCTACATACTCAGATACTTGGCGTGGCCGGCCCGCACACCCACAAGCCAACCAGGCCGGCTGGTGATAGGCTGCCGCTGATCTGCTCTACGCCTTCCCGCCGCTCTATACTGCCTCCTCTAGACCCGGTTTGACAGCCTGGTTCATTTTTGCTAAAATATCGTCACTGAACCCTTCACAATCGGCAAACTCGCATCCTGGCGTTTTCCCCACCATTGCGTGCCGGCGTACCCGTGCTCTACAGGTGAGCCCACATCTGGGCGTTTTCCACATTATTAGGCTCCAGCGCACCCGTATTCCTTCGGCAAGCCAGTGCCCAGGTCTTTTCTACGCTATATTGAGCCCCAGTGCTCCTCCATCGGAGGAGCCGTACGCAGGGGTTTCCACAATACTGGGTGCCGACTCACTCTCCATCATAGGGCTCGCGCCGTACTCAGAAACTTCGGGGCACATGTACCACCCTAATAATGGCACATGTGCCTGTTTCGGGGAATTAAACCATCGCCAGTGCAGGTGCTCAACAGCCGTCGTTCCTGGAACCTTACCGTCGCCCTTGTTGGAACTTATCTACTGCCTTCCCTGGGGTTTTACCGGTGCCTTTGCTGGAACTTACTCGTTGCCTTTTCCGAGGTTCACCGCTCTTGGGTCTTATTGGCGCCTTATCGGCCAACAGAATACCACGAGCATACTTCATAAAAACAATTCATTTCAACAAGAACAAATGAGAAACATGTTTCAGACAGCACTGGCTACAACACCGAGAAAAGTGTATCACCTATAAAAGGGTTCAACACAATGTGAGATCATGTGGTTGTGGGAGCGTCTACCACAACTGCATCCCTTCGCGGCTTGCTGCGCCGCACCACCTTCGTAGCGCGATTGGGCGCCGTGGTTGTCCTTAGCTGTGACAGCCATAGCCTCCACCAGCTACTCTTCCGCAACACCCGACAAGCGCAACGCCCAGCACTGCTGCGTATGAAGCACTGCAGTTTGTGGAGGAGTGCAGTCGTGAGTGATGATTGCTGTGATATACTGCTGACACTAACTATCGCGAAAAGGTAGAAAAAAATAAACAGATGTTTGAGATTTCTTGTGATTACTTGAAAGAACTGTAATGGAAAAATAAGTTTTGAAGCGTACCAAAATTTCTTCAGCTATACTAGCAGGAAATAGGCAAAAGCGACTGGAACAGCCGTTCATCGCACCTACTGGAAATGATCTCTTGGTAGCTCAAGAACCATCATCGGAGGAGAACAAGCCTGGTATCACCTTAAATGGCTTCTTTACTAGGATTTCTGCCTGCTTCAGTCGTGAGCTGTTGCGTCCCTGCAATTTTACACTCCTCTCAGGCAATTGTGGGGGTTGACTGCGGGTGGAAATGGGTTCACCCCCAGTTGTACCTGGGGATGGACCACGAATCACGGGGCACCTACCACCCACATATCGCAGACCTCTCCCCCCACGTACCCTGGCAGACGTTCCCCCACTTCCCCTTGCGGCTGTCCCCGATCCCGCAAAGGGATGCCGTTCCTTCACACCTGTTCAGATGACAAGATTCGAGCAGATTACGTGTGCTTTCGAGCAGGTTTCGCTTATTTTTCGCCGAAATATTTCTCCATTTCACAAAAAATGCACGTAAATCACCAGAAAATGAACCGAATACCCTCGATTTTACGCGAACTGCGCCCGAAAATTAAGAGAAACCTGTTGGAATGTGCGCGAAGATCGCTGCATGTTCGATGTCCTATTCTCGGGGACAGCCCAGGCAGTATCACCGCCTTGGGTTCCTAACAAAAATACTGCTCATGGAAGAGCAAGCAGCAGTGAGCAAATAGTGCTCATGGAAGAGCGTCTTAGGTTTTGAGTATTTTACACACCCAAATGCAACACCAGTCCTTAGACCTGCGCCGGAGACCTTCTTCAGAACATCAGGGTTAATTTTCCTCAATTCAACATGGACGGCAGCACGTCTGGGGAATACCGGTGGACCGCAACGTCCGGGGGCATCAGCAACACATTCTGCTCAAGTAGAACGTCGATATCCGCTCCCCCATCTCGAAAACTACTCTGAACTTTCTGCCCGCGGTGGATCCGCGGTCCGAGGTCAATCCGCGGTGGATCCGCAGTTACCCGCGATAAATCCGCACGTGCCCGTGGTGGACAACCGGGAGTGACGTCGCTCCCGCGCCATGCCCACATATGTATGCTCACGGTGGATCCGCGCATACCCGCAGTGCACCCGCAATAACATGGCCATCCGAGGTGGATCCGCACATGTTGCACTGTAGATCCGCACATTCCCGCGGTGGAACCGCAATAGAGCTGATTGGGCCATCAAAGCCAACAAAACCTTCAAGAGCAATGACACGTATGGCCGATTGGATAAGAGAGGGGACTAGGAAACATGAGTTCGAAAAGGTACGTAGGTTCGAATCCAGTGATGTACAAACACTTGCAGGATGAAGTGCCGATGCTATCGTGAATTTGCTCGCCCTGTTTACGTCAGGTACTTCAACAGAGGATCGTTTTTCGAAGAAATTAAGCAGTGTCTTGAAATTGCATCAGGGCACAGCACTAGGTGGTCAGTGTCGGTTGGAGAGTACTAAGTCCAATCGGATTCCGAAATGAGCTACTAAGTGCCTACATACTAGGGTTCTTTCAGGAAAAGGAGGTAGCCCTAAAAAAGTGACTTAAATAGCCGTTAGTGAAGACGACGAATGATGTTTCAGCAGAAATTGCGTAGCATTTAACGAAGACGGCCTAATGCATCTCAAATTCAAGCTAAAATCTTCGAAAAACCGATCTTAGTGCGGAACTATTTGATCCCTCTAGAACTCGTTGAAACTTGTTATAGGACCTGTTAGATACAAGAAATTGTCATTTTAGCGCGTTTTTTCCCAAAACGCGGAAGTTTTCCAGGGAATTCCTCTCGTTTGAAGAAGTGTTCGGATGCGCTGTCAACTCCAAGAAATGCGCCTAGGTGGTATCAACTCTCCCCCAATGTGGCATCCTTCGTTTTTGAGAAACCGTCTTCGTTTTTGAAATAAACCGTTATTAATGGTCAAAAAATGGTCAAAAACCACTTTTTGACCATTAATAACGGTTTTTTTTTTCGAAAACGAAGTGTGCCACTTTGGAGGGATACTTGTTGTTATAGTGCACATCTACAGTCAAAATTTCAATATGATACGTCTCCTACAGGTTGAGCAACACCTGTTTATCACTGGAGCGCGCCAGAGTGCAGGGTAGGGATGGAGTAAACGGTTGAACGACAGTGGTCTTCAGCCAGGATTTTGATGATCCCCCAGACGTGCCTTTCTGAAATCTGCTTGTGTCTAAAATCAGTAGACAGTTAGCGGTTGGCTACGCCCCGGAAATTGGTGCTAAGCCCCCTGAATCTGCAGGACGCTAATAAGTCCTGGTGGTCAATGACCACCTGGTGCTGCGCCCTGAATTGCATGTTCCCGCGGTGGATCCGCACATGCCCGCGGTGGGCCCGCAATACATCCGCGGTGGATCCGCACATCCCGCGGTGGCGAACCGACTCCTTACCTCGGGTGTAACGCGGATCCACCGCGAGCAGAAAGTTCGGGGCATAGCAGAGAGTTGGCAGACAATGCAATCGATGCAAACTGAAGAGGAAATAACTTCATCAGCGAAAGCATAACAGCACGGCCATCTGAAGGACAAAGTCAGTGGAGAAATGTGAAGTTTTCTTCAGCACTAGCTGGAAATAACCACCTTAGGTTATTCCCAGCTAAGAACGAGGAAGTCCAGATATAACAGGAGGGTACTTCTGATTATTTCGATGCGACAACGAAAAGGTAACGAATTAGAAGAAAGAATACTAAGGTGCCCTATGCTGAAGAAGAGAACCCAAGCATCATTTGAAACATTATAAAAACATGATAAAAAACTGCATACAAGACGGGAAATCAGCCGAAACCCGATGGCACCTGCGCCAAGTACAGTAATTTTTGGCTATTGGGGTTCTGCTGGTACCATTCCTGGAGATCTCCTGTGATTTGCTTTCATGTGGGGCGGCACCGGTGCCCCTAAGTTCCCGAGGAGTTTGGCATGGTCTGACATGGTCGACAACTCAGACACTCAGGCGTTTGGAGCGCCGGCCCACACCGTTTCACGCGGCATGACACCTGCGGGATAAACGCAAAAGTGGGCGGAGTTGGCGCGCCTATTCCGCCGTTTGTTGCGCCTTATCCTGCAATTGACCTGCCGTGATCCTGCTACGGGGATCGCAGGACTAAGGCAGGTCACTTTCTAATGCAACCGGTGACTACAAAAATAGTACAAAAATGAGGTCGCCGGGCACGTGCGTGCTCCCTGCGCCAACGCTCGAGGAGCCGAACATCTGCGGCGAGACGGAATTTTTCGTCCGCACCGCGTCGGCACGCGAGCGCACCCCACGCATCTTGTCTGGCCAGAAGGTACACTGGGCCACGGTTTCAACCGGGCCTCAGTTGGCTAGACAAGTCCCGTGGGACTCGTCAAGTCTCCGCCAGAGCGGAGACTAGACTAAGCTTTCGCAGCCGTCTGCCGGCTTATATACACTTCGGCTGCCACGTGGCAGTGGAGAAAAAAAAAACAGGGTGCAGGTTAACCTGCATATACTCTGCCTCATGCGCGCTTACAGCAGGGTCTCTTGCTCCATTCTCCCCACCCGCGACTACCTGCCGAAAGCCTGCATCGGCCAAAAGTGGGCGAGTTCACCGGCGCTCCAAACGCCCGAATGTTTGAGAATGGATGGCGAGAGCGAATAGATCGAACAATGCGCTTCCTTCACTGCAAAGATTACAGATTAGCACAAGGAAGTCACTATCGTAGTCCACACTCTAATATCCGAAAAACCGGAGCTGTAGTCACCGCGCGCTTATGGAAGCAGAGGAAACTATTCCTCTTGAAAACGATTTGGAAGTAGATTTCCAGACCATTGTTCTTCAGGCTTTGTGAGCGATCACAATGAAAGATCCGCATCAAGATCTAATTGACAAAGAATGGTAAAGGCATTAGCAACGGGATCTAAACGGCTATGCAACGATTGAAGCAAACAAAATAGCATAAGCAAACAATATCGCTGAACATAACCCACCATCATTCGTCCACATCCAACTGAATATTTTGAACAGTTGGTCAAAAAATTCTTCACGCCTGATCGTTAGTACAGCTCATCTCTTTCAAACTGAAACAGATAAGTCCTTCAAATAAGAAATATCCTCATACTATAATCTTCATTTTCCAGAAATGGATACTCTCAACTCACCTCTAAATATTCACGCTTCTCCATTCCAGCCTGAAACTTGCTGTTAACTTCTAAAACTAAACATCAGAGTGGGTGCAGAAGTATTCCTAAAGCACCCGGATCGATTTCGCAGCACAATTTCAAACTCTAAAACAGCTACAATGGAATGTTCATTGTGACAAGTCTACGCCACAGATCAAACATTAAAAGGTATAACGTTCTTTACAGCCACATTTCAGGTGAAAGAAGCGAAATGTGCCATAGATGAAACAACCCCAACATGCCTGTATTTAGTTCTCCACAATGAATGAATAAAATGCCTCTTATACCTCATGGCGCTCCCATTCCTAAGATGTTGAATGTGAACCTTCCTGCTTCTTGAGCCATACCGTCACTCGCTTTAGGAAATGGTTTTCACTGAAAGATTATTTAGAAATGGAAAATTGATTGCTGTTCTACGTTTGTAATTGAGCACGTCAAAGAACCTACTCGACTGCTTCGTAAACGCTCTTGAACCGTGACAGAACGCATCTCTTCTATGGACAGTTCGAAAATAGAGCTCCATCTCACGCTTCTCCGATGAAAAAAGGCACTGCTCAAGTGCTCCATTAGGGCCAAGCTCAGCTGTTCAAGAAACTCCTCTGGAAATGCCGCGCTTAAGCAAGCAAAAATGAGATTCTTACCTCTTATCACCCTTACGTGTTTCGGCCCGCGGTGCAAAACAGTGGAAACGGCCAGAGAATAACAATAACAAGAGGAAAAAGATGAAAAGCGGAAATCAACAAGTCAACGAACGAATCTGCTCGTGTACATTAGTTCTAATGCTTATATATACAATATACGTTCAGTCCACTACTCTGAGTTGGCCTACACTCAGAAATTCACACCAACAACTTGACCTACCTCAGTGAGCCCGCATGCCTATTCGTTCTACACGTGGAGCTGGAAGTCCATTGAATGCTGCTGATAGAGAAATCGGCATCGCAAGGCCTACGTAACATGACGAGAAAACATCCAAAAATCATGATATAGCAAATACTACACGATTTTGGGTGTACAGGTTCATAATACGACACTATTGAAATTAATGAACACTTTGCGATAGAAGAAGACCACCGAAAAGGTGGCCCTCGAAAAGTGAGATATTCGTATATTCGCATGCTGATTTCACAATCGCAGACTGTTGCGGTTACGGTACTCCCAACCCTTTAACTTTGGCTTCGGGGCGAAATCTGTGTTGGATAAGCACGGATATCAGTTTTATAGGCAGTTTAGAAACGACTCGGTACGGGTGAAATCCTACGTGGAGAGTGCAGAGATGCTTTCGACAAGTCGCGCACGTTCTAGCTTGTTGGTCCCAGTGCTTTATAGCTACCTGACATGTTAAAACGGCCCCGGAAATGATGTGGAAAGTACGTGGAACGCACACGTTCAACCTGTGCGATACCGAGTGCGAGGTGAATGGCCTGTACTTGAAGTAATTTTGCTTGAAGCCAAACACAACTGCCGCAGAAGCAGAGAATCCAGAGCCACCATGCAGAGCGCTCGTGCCCAATCGAGCCGCGTCGCGGTTCCGCTCTTGTCTGCGTCCGTTTGAAGAGCCCTGGATGTTACCCATAGGAAATGTCTGCAGGCACTTATGCGTGCTCTAGTTTCTCAAGTAATTGAGGTATTATCCCCTATCATTTAAGTGCTAACGGGGCAGTACCGACTTTGAACTATCTATCAGACGGCCCTCTGTGGGCAACCTCTCACAAAGTAGGTCGGCACCGCTCCCAGTATTGTGCATACGAACCCCCTGATTTGTATTACTTTTGCTATTCATTATCATCGACAGACTGTTAATAAACTGCCACGTCCGACTTTCACCGAACCTCGGCATCTTGAACGCGTCAGCCTAATAAACATCTGTAACAATCTCGTGTCGGTTCAACGAAACAGCGCCAACAATGTTAATAAACTGTTATTAACAGTATCTTCAACTACTATGGCGACGAAACTCACACTAATCTAATGTTGCTAACGTCAATCGATAATCGTTCGGAGATTGTGAGGTCACATAGCAAGAGACGTCAAATGCCTCAAAGGTGTCACTTCGTTTTCCCCGCAGTGTGTCACCTCGTTCCATGCGCTGTGGATACCACTATGCTCTAGACCTTCTCGTCACGCTGATCCCAATGATGTACGTCATAATGCATAAAAGTGACGGAAGTCCGTTTTTGGAGGGTCCGAATGTGCAGTTCACAGACCACTTGGGCGGAGCCGACCGTGGCTGTGCTGGCTGCCTGTCATCGCTGCAGCGTTGGCAACACGTATTGACGTGCTCGATCGATAAGATCAACGGCTCCACGCGTCCACTCGGGTCAACAAGCTGTTTCAAATCCCCTCCCGAAAAACGTTGAAAAAACGGGGTTTAGATGCCGTTTTGTAATATTTTATTGGGTTGATGAAAAAGTTCTGCAACATTCACAACGAGTTCTTTAGGAATGGTTTTCCTCATTAAAATAAAATCTCAATCAATGCTAGATTTACCATTATTGTGTGGTAACTTTGCCCATCTTTTGGGCAGCTTCTCTGTTCCTTCCTGCCAAAACGCAGGAGGCTGTGGATCGAAAAACTTGGACACTTCTTTTTCGAATCCCTGTTGATTGCCAGGCCTCATTTTCCATAGGTGGTTGCTCTTGGTCAGAAAAAGGTGACATTCCGACAGGGCCAGGTCTGGCGAATACGATAGGTGTAACAGAGACCCCGAACCGAGATTCCGAGTCTTCTCACGACATGCGTTTGCAAAGTGCGCGTAAGCATCATCTTGCACGAAGTGAACATTTGCTCGTTTTGTGCGTTTTTTGTGGATGGCACCTGCCAACTTCTAGGATTGGGCAGCACAGAGCTCCAGCGTCATTATGGTGCCACTACTTAGGAAATCTTGGTGAGGCATTCCTTGTGGCTCCACCGACAACATGGAAAAACTCTCTTTTTGGGCGAGTCTGCTTTTGAAGGATTTGGAAGTGACTCCGGATGCGGAATCCACTGGCGTTGTTGTGCATTGTTCGCGTACAGGACTAAGCTTCCGCACCCACTTGCAATGACAGAAACTTAAAGACAGTCCGGGGGTGGGGGACATCTGCTCCGACCGTATCCTGGGCAGCTACATGGTAAAGTTGCAACAAAAGTGAAATAGGTAGCGAAGTTAATTACGTACAAATCTGTTCATAAGAAAATTGAAGTACAACTTGTGAAATTAATGCGTATTTGTTAAGTATTAACAGCCACTGTTCAACAGGGAGTCAAAATCACTCAAATGATTTACTTCCACTAAAATTGCCATTTGATTGGGTTTTATTCGCAGATTAGAGGATTAGTCTAGTATGGGAGCAGTTGCACATTCGAAAATACGAAAACTTTGATGCACATGGCACTGAGTAAGGTCGGAGCAGATGTCCCCCCGGAGTGTCTTTAAGTTTCTGTCTTGCAATGTCGTTAAGGAAGTCCTTCCCATGAGCAGGAAGAGACGTCGACTCCTCGATGCTCACCCTGCACGACTTATGAAACATCGCACAACATGTCCGGGAAACTTTGCTTAGACGGAGAAAGCGAGGATGCTTGATGACGGTCACATAATCGCATTAGAGTGCCTTCGTCAACTTGCAGTTGCCGACATCTGACCTCGTCTTCAGATTGTCCTGTAAATGGTTGTCATTAAAGGTCGACGCACGTCCAGACCATGGGTGATTTTCAAGCATCATTTCGTCGTAGTCGAAGCCCTGGTACCATTGAGGCGCACTCGAGTGGTGAATAACGGTCCCTTCGAACGCAGCACATATATTGACGTCGGCGCTTCTTGCAGGATGTCTTTGCAGGAAACAATAATAGACAAAGGAGCGATGTGAGACTCGACTGGCCGAAGGCATTATTGCTTGGATACTGATACAGCTTCCCTCGTATGCCCTTCATTTGAAAGCATTAAGAACGTACTTCCTTATACCGGCAGAAGATCCCACCTGTCACGCTGCTTTTGCGTTTTATAAATGGAAATAAAAAGTGTTGCAGAACTTTTTCATCAACCCAATATATATACCGCTGAATCAAGCGCATCGAGGAGATTCAGAATCCACCAAAACCTCGTACACGAAACGAAGTGAGACACTGCCTTTTAGGATATGAATGACAGCCATAGCATGAATCGTTTAAATGACCTTGTAGAATAACTACAGCTAATGATTTCTTTCCAATTAAACATCATAATATTCAATAAGCAGTGAACTATTAACAACTTGAAAAGCTTTAAAGGCTACCGTATACCAGCATTTCATTATAGAGTTGAAAATTAAGTTTCATTTGTAGTTTTCACCTTCAAAATCGCAGCACGTTGCCATCTCACTTTTTAAAATAAACGAATAAATACAAACAGCTAGGACAGTCATTCCTATTACCTTCAGTATAAAAAGCCCACCTAGGATCGTCTTGCTTTTAGCCGCAGACAAATTCAAGGAACGGTGTAAACTGAAGAAGAAGTGCTGTAATCGCTGAACTATTATGAACAATTCACTGTCTAGGAATCCGCTGGTCTTCACTAAACTCATGAAAGAAGAAAGTGAAGCAGAAATGAGATGGACAATATTGAAATCTTCCTAGATGTCATTTCAGTGACCTCTATGTTGATCCTAATATCTTAATCTCGATGTTGATCTGGTCTTAACTTCCTCAGCCTCCAGTTCCGAATCCGGGTAACCCTATCGTGCCCATACTAACAGTGTTTGAGTGTATGCAAAAAACCCCATACATAAGTCCTCCGACACCTCGATGCCAACAACACACGCAGTAGTTCCTTTCCAACTCGATGACGATAGTTCGCTTTCTCATTGGCTATTAACTAATGTAAACTATAATACAAAGGTTCCAACGTGTTGTTGAAGAATGGCAACCATTCATTCCATGAGTTTTATACTGAGTGCTGTAATCTGGTATACAAAAGTGAAGGTTTGCATGTGTTTGATTTTTTCTTTGATTTTCACTACCTTTGCACAGGGGCGGCGGTAAAGACAACTAAGGCTCTTCAATATGCTGAGCCCAAATATGACAAGCACTGTGCACCAAAATGTTGATTTATTGGTTTTATCGAATTTCCCACTATTCCTGAGAGGTTATTGAACTCTAATGGGGTGTTCCAGTATTCCCAGTATGCGTGTAAGTGAGAAATTGCTGACACCAACATGAGAACAGAAATAAACCAAATCTTACCGTCCGACCACAGACGATAACTTTTAAAGCAACAATGGGTGTTCTTCTGTCTGTACTCCTAATGGTAATACTCTTATGCTCTCCATCACTACACTGTTTCGACCTGTTTGGTTCCAACTGTCACTGGTATACCTCTACACTGCTTAGATAAGAAAAGCAGGACACACTTCAACAACATATTTATTCAAAATCCTTCTATCATGCCTTGCTGAGATGCCGAGAGGTGTCGTTGTCCCGTCATCCCAGTGGAAGAAGATGAATGTCATCACTTTCCAACGCGTGCTGCGTACATGTAAGCTCTTTTACCAACACGTGCAACGTAAAGTCGCTTCACCGGGAACGTTGGAGCTGATCTAAAAATAAATAATGAAGGTGAAACAAAGCAAAACTAATTAACCTCCCATGACTTCGCAGCCCTTGTTGTACAAAGGCCGGCATAGTTGTTTGCTGTTACCATGCTAGGAAAACTGCAGCTTTTTGGCTTTGAAACTTCCGAATGGTGAGGGCGAGAGTGAACTCAAACTAATGTGAATTTCAATTTTTTCTTGTGGAATGTCGATTATTTTTATTGCTGTACAGAATATACAAGTTTGAAAAGAGCTCATGAGCGGGAGTAACCGCTGAGACCATAGATTAGCCAACTGTATTGAGAGAATAGAGAATAGAGGAACGTGCAATTCCTTAGCCGTGATCTAAGAGTGTAATCATTGTTGTTTTGATAATAGCTTAAAGGCAAAGTCAAGGCAAAATTCCATCTCCCGAATTTGCATTGGATTCTGAGCCCACGGCGATGCCTTGGACAAAACCTATAGGAAAGTACCTGAGAAGGTCTCACAACAAAAGCTTTCCATCCACCAATTTCAGTACGACGTTTGCAGGTTTGCGGCATCCCTGCTTCCAAATGACGTTATACATACATGCTGTCTATTGTGGCGTCATAGGAAAAAAATTCATATTCGAAGGACCGGTGGTCCGTTTGATGGTGTGGGGAAGGTTTCACGAAGTGCTCGTTAGGCTGTATGTATCTGAGCGTCCATCGATGTTCAGCATGCATATATGCACTCGCGCAGCTTTTGTCAGTTGGAGCTTGTTTTCCCACGGCCACCGTAATCGTCGGACGTTTTGTCCCATATCTAACGATAGAGCTTATATCGAGGTATCAAACTTGAGACAAGTGCTACATGTATGGTTTGGACTCTAGAGAGCAAAAAACCTGGGTGGGCAAGGCTTTGACCGGAGCCTTTAAGCCTTCCCCACGAATAGGATTTTGGGTGAAAACACTTCTGATTCGAATTCTGGACACTGGATGAAGCAAAAAAACTGAAAGTTTTCTCAACATGAATTGGAACTGTGTAAGTAATCCTCTGATATAATGATCTTTCTTCCGGCTTGAAACCTGGAAGATCCAGTGCGCTGGAGTGGTAATACTAAGGTATCTTACTTTTTGAAATGATGATACCGAACCTACTGCCCTACTCTGCTAGAATAGGAAACACCAGTAGATTCCTATTACATAGATTCTTCGCTAGCAACCGGGAACTTCGAGATCTGCCTGGTGACACTGTATATGTACGTGGTGCTAATTATGTATCGACGCAGATGTTTCCCCAATTCCTATAGAGAACGGGAACAGATCCCACGATCTGCATATGCATATCTTGAACTTAAAATGCTCGAGAGGAACGAGTGGAAAGAATACCTGCGTAAGATTGACCAGCCTGCATACACACAACAGTTGAGCCAGCAAGTCTAACACTTTTTATTTCTTGACTGCTTGACTCTCATTGAATCGAAGAAAGCGTTTTTACCATATTCTCAGTTCTGGCCATCCTGCTTCTGGTCTATCCATGGACTAATAATAATAATACTTATTTGAATGAAAAAAATGCCCTCATTGCACAGTATTTGTTGCGAGAAAAATGGTAAACCAAATTAGGTGATTGAGGCTCGACCAAGTGAAGCGGAGAAATCCAGAGCTGCCTCTTGAAAGTCGGAATTCCTAGTTGCCTTTTCTCACGCTGAGACTCATGACTTTTCAATCGAATTAATTTTGATCACGTTGCTGTATTGGAATTGACAGCTATAGTAACCGACTCAAAAAGTGACTATTGAAAAAAAGCTAGGTGGAAACGCGTAAGAATTTTCTATAAATAACCCATAGGTTCGTGGTCCACCAGAGTAAGCGCATGAAAATATTTTTTCTTCATTCGCAGCAGAAATGTACATACAAATTCAAATCTCAAAAGCCCTTTTCTTGCCGCTGATATTTCATGGCAAGGATGCCCCTGAGTATCAACGCCTCTTTCGGTTTTGTTCAAATGGGAGTTCAGGAGGAGTCGCGACGTAAGCTCGAGCATGACACTGAATTCTTGAGTACCACTGGTTGATCGAGGCTATGAGTGGGTTGAGAATGAATTTGGTAAGGTGGGCACTCACGCAGCTTTCGGGCCAATTTTGAGATATGCATTTGATGTTGCAAGGCTCGTCGCTTAGAGCCAGAATGATTAAGGAGCCTATACTAGTGATTCGCCTGCTGTGGCTGTTACGACGTGGATCTTGTATTGAATCTCCACATTGAACTCGATAAAAACAAAAAAAAAGAGAACATCCGTCAGCTTAGTCCCTCTGTTCGTCGCTTTTCGCTTGCTGGAACTTCCACAAATGTTACCCTATTTGCAGCAGAAAATTTTTTCTTCGCTAGCTCTTGTTCCCTACTGCAGATTCTGTCACTGAAAACCCGGCTGGAATCTGGTGGTGAGGTATTGGTTCATATAGAAATTTCTGCAGCACTTTTTGTTCTCATTTCTGGACGCAACGTTAACTTGATCGGTGGGGCTCTGCATCGGTTTATGGTAGAATGCTTTCGAAGCTTTCATCTGAAGGGTATACAAGCAAAGCCCAATCAGTCATTGAGCAGCAATATCTTTAGTTAATCTCTCTTCGCTCAACCGACTGATACGAGTTTCCAAGGACATTGAGCAACAGGCGGTGCCAATATATGCGCTGCTTTTAATGAAGACTTTATTCACCATTTCACGATTCCTCGGTGGTACCAAAGCTGCGAGGCCTCCGATGTTTCCTTCGGAGATCGCCCACTTGCGCCTATCAACTCTTTACAACGATGATTTGCGGGGGGATTTGGGGATAAAGTCAGACAGCGACACCCGAGAACTGGCGATGAAACTCGGATTCAACCATGAGCATCGCGAACCATCTTCATGGTCTTTGTTACTATGAGAATATCTTGAAAAGAAAACCTCATAGTCTACGGGGGTCGGGGATGTTGTACCAGGTGTGAATCGCCATCGCTGTTTTTTCTCTCTGCAGAAAACACTTCCCGAAAGACATTGCCACTGGGGTGGGAACTGGTTCCTGTGGCCAATGCGTACGAGGTAGCATCAGTGGATTCCCTGTGGAGGACCAGCTCTAGAACGGACAAAAGCTGAAGTGCACAAGAAGGTCTTCTGTGTAGTTGGTATCAATCACAGTGGATGCTCTACCATAGCCCATGGATAATGGAACCACCATTACGGATGAAGGTACACGCTATACAACTGCAGAAATTGGCTGACGCAGCACTTGAAAAATTTCCAACATGAGCAAATTTTTATTGCTCGCACATACACGCCAGAATTTTGGGCTGGGGAGCCCGGTCCTTCATAGCAAACTCGCAAGACCTTGCTGTATCCGATTATCACCTCATTAGAGCCTCGAAGAATCATCTGAGAAAAATGAGGTTCAGTAATCAATGTGAATTCGAAATCGAGGTGTTCAAATTTCTGATGAGCAGCCTATGGAATTCTGTCGGAGAGGGGTTCAGATGTTGCCCGAGAGATAGGCGAAGATATTAGACAACAATGCTGAATATATTATTGATTGGATTTCCTTTTCAATAAATGGATCTGCTTCCTAAAAATATGTAGTGTCGCTGATCATTTTAAACAGCCCAGCTTTTGTCCATCGGAAACCCCACCTTGAAAAGTTTTCCCTGTGCTATAGTAAAAGAGAGAAGTTTGAGATTCAAATGGAACATTTCTATGGGCAGAGCACTAATAAGACGTAGTGTTGATGTGGCCATCATTGGTTCAGTACTACGGTTTCTGCAGCTGTTGAACACCGCCTAAGATTTTTGGGTCGTGCTGTACGGGCTTTAACGCACTGCTGCACCAACCATTAAAATAGGTGACGATATAACCGAAAGAGTTTGCAAAAGTGATCATCCCATTTCTATGTGCTTTTTGAAC
The DNA here is from genome assembly GCA_000816745.1 of Ancylostoma duodenale. Lineage (NCBI taxonomy): Eukaryota > Metazoa > Nematoda > Chromadorea > Rhabditida > Ancylostomatidae > Ancylostoma > Ancylostoma duodenale. The sequence continues at coordinate 71,231 of KN726153.1, forward strand.
CCACGCAAGTCTTAAATGTTTTTGTGATAAGAAGGCTTACTTGAACATCTTCTCCATCCGTATCCTCAGGAAATATATCCCCGAAATTTCGTACATTATTTGTTCATTCTTCCAAAAAGTGTGTGCATGGCAATAATCTCAGCCTTACTTGAACAAGATGTTGAAGCGCCTTCCATTCAAATTCCGTGACCTTGAACTTTCTGCGCACGGTGGATCCGCGGTATGCCCGAGGTGGGGGAGTCGGTTCGCCACCGTGGGCATATGCGGATCCACCGCGGGTATAGCTCGGATCCACCGTGGGAACATGCATTTTCGAGGGACTAAATATTTTCTTCGGAAAATGAGCCTGTGTTAAAGCACTGTTATTGCGGGTCCATCGCGGGCATAAGCAGGCTTCACGCGGGAGTGACGTCAGCCCGGTTCGTCACCGTGGGCATGCGCGGATTTATCGAGGGCAACCGCGCATCCACCGCGGATCGACCTCATACCGCGGATTCACCGCGGGCAGATGGTTCAGAGTAGAGTGTCACATAAAAATAAAGTGAGTGATAGCGAGGTGTCGGAAAGCAGTATTCAGCAGGGTCATAAACAGGATTCGGCGGAATACAATGTGAAAATGATTACGGAAAACTTCTTGGCAACGAGTTTATGTCCACATAATTCAACCCTGTTGAGGTTAACCTTTCATATCAAATTCGCAAATGAGCTCACACACCTGTGAGAATCGTTTAAAAAAGTTATCAAATTATACAATCATGTAGACTAAGACTTACTCGGACTTACTTGTGTTTATAAGAAATTCTTCACAAATTCTTTCAGGAAGTAAAACAATGATGCCCTTGCTTCAATAATCGTGATTGATCGTTTCAATAGGTGCGTTCTTATCGAACAACTATAATCCGGGATTCCACACTGTTATCATCGTGATGTTATAAAAGAGTGCGCGTTTTTGCTTGTGAAGAAATTCGTGCTAAGAATGAGAGTTCAACATCTCATTCCATGATTCAGGATTAGTCGCAACGGCTCTTCGACATTGAAGGATGTATCATGGTACTGTATCACGTTGGCGACTTGAAATCGCAAGTTCACCCAATTTTTGGCTCTTTTCCAGTCTTGAACGTCCGCATAACTGATTGTGAAAAGTGATTTTTACTGTGATATTATCAAGTCTGGGCTATATAGCAGTCATCGACAGGATTTCCGTCTCCATATATCAAGGGGGTGGTGGTCGATGAATCAGATTGATCCCGCAATTTTGGTTCCGATTGTTGACTGGATCTTGTGAAGTGATACAGCTAAACCTATTATATGAGCTGCGGTTCTACTCCGCTCCTACAAGTTGTTCTACAACTGAGATGAGGAGTGTGTATCTGACAGCACTTATCAACAAAAATGCGTTAAGATTTTTTTCTTAAAACAATATCAAATACTTGGATACAACAGTTCAGCGCCATTTTCATTGAGGCAAAAAAAGGCATAGCGCATACACATTCCACCATCATTACATTATATTATGGGTACAGGTTTATTAAGAATTCACCAGTTTGCCACGAACGTCCAAAATAATGAACTCACGCCTGACTAATAGTGTCGCTCGTTGAACGCTTCCCTACTCGTGGATATGGAACAAGAAGAGTGGAAAGGGGTAGCTGAGAACGGGACATCCTTTGTAATGGGAACACATCAACTGTAAAGAGAATTATATAGAAGAGGAAGGATTCTTTTTTCGAACTGTGGCTGCACCAGTAGGTGTGGAGCGTTATACCTGGACTGGGCGGTGCTGGTGGGCTCTGTAATTGGCCGATTCGGTGAACCAGACAAGGGCTCACCTCCCTCCCAAATATAACGCGTCACACCCTGTACCAGTCAGAAGTGCGTCGCACGATACCTATTGAGTTATACCTGTGTCGAAAAAACGAATTGAAGTTGCAGCATACCATTGATGAGAAAATCACGACATACAGATCCCTTCGGATATGTATAGTCGGAATGAAACTTTCTCATGTGACGCCTTTCGGGAAGACACTCGCACATTCCACTCGAATGGATGAACAAAGTGCGAAATTTTACGTTCATCAGGAATATCATCCTTTTCTGTGGTCATTTTGGCTTATTGTCTTATATAAATGTGGGCAGATGTTTCTGAAACTTTTGTGAAATCACTTTAATCTGAGGTTGTACGAGATTCACTTTACTCGAGAGGGTTGTACTTTTTCTATTTTAATGTTTACATAGAAAGTCGATCACCTTTGACGCCCACCGCAACAGGACAAAAATGTCTATTTCATTTGCTTTTTGAATGGTGTTCCTTGAGAATGCTAACCCAAAGTTTTGGAGCTCATTATGACTATCGATACTGTTTTCTCTGTACTGTCCGCATAAGCTGACATAGTTTGAATGGGCACATGGGTACTTACATTTTTCATATAAATACTTTCCGGATGAAAAGCCCTTCGAAACGGGTGGTGAACAGTGTAAAATTTTGAATTACTAAAAAAAAAGCAGCGGACTGGGCAGCAGTGGTTGCGACATCCTTGAGCGCTCCCGTAGCTCTAGATCTAAGCCAGGAAAGCTTGAGACCAGAACTCGAATTTAACAAAAGTCCAATGCTTGTCACATTCCTGTGTGATGTAGAAGAAACACATTTCAATCTGAGCAGTAACCTACCGGCTGAGTGAACAGCAGCACTGGATAAAATGGCAGCCAACAAGCAGAACAAAGGGAGCTTCATGGTTGTGCAATGTAAGGCAGATGGGAAAGCTGCCCGGCAATTACTTCACAACGGATGTTCCGTCCTACTTAATATCCGCCCAGATATAGAAATGATTGTTGAATCGTAAATGGCTTACGTTGAATTCGAATAGCACTAGTCACTAATGGCACGATGTATTTCGAATAATAATGATAACTATTCCCGCGAAAATATCTGATTTTACTCGAAGTTATACAGATGACACTGAATGGAGCATCAACGCATCAGAAACAGGCCTCCTTCACTACCCGTGAGTCATTTCAGCGGCTTGTCCGTTCCAATTGGAGAGCTTCCAAAGGAATCGGCATTTCTGGTCCTCAGATATTTTCTCCAGGTTCTCACGTGGAATTATCTTCGGAGGTGTATACGATGGAAAGAGAAATGAAGTGTGCTAGCGGTGGCGCTGATGCTAACGACGCCGAGCTCTAATCAATAAGCACCGTAACTTGCCCACACAATTAAATGAGTTGGTGACGTATTTCCCATATAATCAGTCTATGCAGGAGCCAGAATTTCTCGAATGTAAGCACTTTGCCTCCGCAAAATCACCTTCACAGGGTTTCCGCTAGTTAATAAAGAATACTTACGAAATTTTGGCAGCGCCTGAGCAAAGCCAGAGAAGCTGCCCTTCGCCATGCATGTGTTAACACCCCCACATTTGCGCAGCACAACACTAAATCTTCGAATAACTCTGCTCCCATTCCCATTGGTTATAAATGTTTATTTCCTGCTAACCAATCAATTCACGGGAACGAGAAATAAGGTTTGGAGTAGCTCATAGGGATAGGAGCTAATTATACGCCTGAAAACAAATGAATATGATTCCGAGTCAAGGACCTCTCCACTTGGGCGGTAGGAATTGATTTAAAAAAGGTTACCCACAGGAAAGTATATGTAGTGCTCGTCGAGTTGTGTTTGGTTTTGGAAGTGTAACTTCATTCTCAGGTACTCGACTATTGTCAATGCAGATACTGCCAAGTGCTACCCAGCAACACACTTTGAGTAACCTGAAGGCGTATATAGGTGAGGTAGGTGCTAGGAGTCTGGTGGAACGCTTTACTTCCCACGCGATTCGGCTAGCTCTAAGCAAAACTGGTGACCCGACCACTGACGTTGCCTACACTTGTTCTGGTAGCTTGTGCTTATTCTCTGTACCCGTCTTGAAGGCGTGTTTCAGTGAGTCCGCAAGTATTTTACAGAGGGAACTAACTTATCCAAAGGGCTTGGAACCCAGTAAAAACCGGATTATTGTGCTCCTTCAAATAATAATTTAAGAGACAATTTAAACATCTAGATATTCAAGAATGAAAGAAGCCATAAAGAAGTTTTCTATCTATTCAGAATCAAATATGTTTTGCTTTCGAATACCGAGTATTGTGGACATGAATATAAATAGAAATTAAAAAAAATGTATAAGAAAATATATAAATAGAAATTCCGATTGTTCCAACATTGAAGACCAATGTAGTGCTGTAAAAGGGAAAAGAAGTGCTTCAGGGCTTTCTCATTCTCGAGAGACGGAACTTTTGGACCGTTCTAATTAAGGCCTATATTATAGCAACGCTGTGATAGGCTGGGAGAATAGAGCGATTGGCTGCTCGTTAGTGGGGTGCCAAGAGGCCAACTTGTTGCTTCGCCACATCTGCGGAAAGCATCTAGGATGAGGGACGAGTTTCACATCTAATCACACGCTTCAATGTAGTTATCGGGCTATAAGAGTGTCACGGTGAGTAACCGTTCTTGGCGCACATTTTGATTGAGCAACTTCTCGCAAGTTTAGACCTATACAGGGTGGTCCACATAAAGTGTGATGGAAAAAACTACCCACAACTTCGCACCAATCTATTCAACTAGGCACATTTTACATTTCTTTATAGAGAAAAAAAATTCTACATACGATCTCTTCAATATCTTTTTAAACTACTGCCTTAATTTTTGAATCTCTTAGGGAAATTTCTGAGGATGCGCGCAATCATTTTCGGCGAGATTTTGCACATGCCTTCATCAGGATTGGTTTTAGCGAATCCAGTGACATGGGTTTAAAAGAGCAGGCTTTCTGCTCCTGGGCTCACCAGATAGCAAAATTCAGATGATTGAGATCGGGCGAGTTTGATGGCCAAAAATCCATCGTCCACGAACACAGAAGAATGGTCGCACACCACTGAAGTTTCTTTGTTGCGTCGTGGGTTGGTGCCCAATCTTGCTGGAGGGCCCATTCAATGTACTTAGCGTTTTCTTTGACCTAAGAACCATTGCATCCTCTAGGATTTGCTTTCGGTAGAGTTCGGCATCAATTTTGACTCATTGTTGGACAAAAACAAGCTTGGTCTTACTCAGGCCAGGTATTCTAGCCGACAACATCGCGGACTGTGGAAAATGACCTTTTTCGAACTTTACGGCTCTTGGAGATCCTTCCTGTTAATTCTGCCCATTTCGGAGGGGCTCGGCGGTGAATATCTTCTCGTCTGTGAAGAGAATCTGGGCAAGCTTGGCACCACGCGCAAGGGTCACCGTCCTTCTACATTTTTCCAATCTTGAGATCTTCATTTCGTCGGTAAGGCGTTCTCCTTTAGCGAATTCGTAAGGATGCAATTCGGAATCATCTCTGATCAATCTTTGCATAGTTGAACGGCTTACTTTGTGATCCTCATCCAATCGTGTAGTGCTTCTTTCAGGATTTTGGCGGAGTTTGCCTTTGACGAACATTTGAAGGGCAGGGGTCCTTGCAGTTCGTTCAGGTCCTCCTTCCGGACGATTTTCAATCCCGGTCTATTCAAATGCTTTCTGATGCGATGTACTTGCTTCTGATGCAGTTTGAGGGTCTTCGGAATCTTGGGAACTGGCTACCCGCGTTTGCACATGGCGACTATTGCTAGACGATCCTCCAGCGATACCACCTTTAACTAAAAACAGAGACTAAGACTGGCCACAATAGGACTAGAAAATGCGGGAGAAACGAATAACAGCATAAAAAGCACAAAAAAGCTGAGGAAAGTGTCCAGAAATTGATTTTCTATAGCGCGTCACACTTCATGTGGACCACCCTGTATAATATTTACCATTCCCCTGATTGTATGGAGGATAACCGTTCCCATCCTATCTCATATTATTATCAATCGAGCATATTATTATCTTCATGTTCTACTCGTGATAAAGCCAGAACTTCCCTGCTTCCATATTTATTCCAAGTATGCATTTTTAAAAATAAGTGCTCAAAAAGAAAGATAAAAGAGGACCTCATTCATGAGTATGCACATTTTGCTTATCCCTTTTGGTCATTGTTTTTTATATGAGGTCACACATCTGTGTAACAACAATTCGTTGTAGCGGTGCCTTGGGGGAGCAAAGCGGGTTTCAGAGTTGTGCCGCGCCGCGCCATATGATGAAGGATAGGGTGCGGTAACGCATAGCGAACTCTAGCGGCAAGTGCTGCGAGCAGGAGGCTTTCAGAGATTTGTTTCCAGAGATTTTCAAGAATGCAACATCTTCAAATGAAAAAAGACTTGCGCCTATCCTCGCGACATGTTTCACGTCCCGAATTGAGGAACCAGTGCTTGCGCGCTTGCCGGTATTGTACTGTCGGTACATTGATGATTGCTGTGTAATAACATCGACGCAGCATGAAATGGACGAATGCTTCAGAATTCTGAATGAACAGTCACAATACATTCAGCTCACTCGAGAAACTCCGCGTGATGGGTGGCTTTCGTATCTCAACCAAGAACATCTTAGGTAGCCGCTATACTCCTCGAGGAGTATAGCACCTTGCGTCGCCGTCGCCGGCGACGGCAGCCGCCAATGTTGGCGACCCCTCACAATCGATACGCGCCGGCGCCGCAGGCGCCAACATTGGCGGTCGCCGATGCCGGCGATCGCCAGTCGCCGGCGACGGAGGCCGCCACCGCCGCTCCGCCCACAATCGGTGCATATCGGCCTCACAGTCGCCGGCGACGGCGCTGTTGTGCGAAACATGTTTAGAACAGCTACGAGGTTGGGCGCGAACGAAGACGAAAGGTGTGAGTCGCGAAAATTAGCATCAAAAACTGCGCGCAGCAACGGATACCCGATTCTACAGTACCAGCACAGACCATCTCAAGCTGGGAACCAGAATCGAACGCATGAGGACAACAGACCTCCACTTTGCATCCCATTCTTCTCAGTTGAAGTTAGCGCGGCTTTCCGACAATGCATCTGTTTGGACTGCATCAGGTCCAATTGTGTTTTGATGGTTCAACAAAAATGCACTTAAGACATTTAATAATACTCCCATATAATATAGATCACAGTATTACCAGAATGAGCTACTAGGCTTATTTCCTTTCATTTTCTCTTTAACTTACATTTCCTCTTGCTTACATTTCCTAATTTCATTCTCTTTCTCTCCTTTCACTACCCGTCAGGGTCAAGCGTATGATGATAAATTATCAATAGGGTGTCGTATGGTGGGCGGATAAAGGTGGGGGGGGGAGGGCGGGCGTAGAGGGGTTATGGTGGAGAATTCGTGTATTTCTTTTAGCAGTAGTGCAGCCATGTCTCGGAACGAGGCTGAATTTGGGATAGTCATTGTGTTCATACGTACTGCCAGTCCTGCTCATCCCTCGAAGCCGAAAAAAAAGTCTTGTCATGGATCCTACCTAGTTGTGTTTTGCTCCCAAGTTTCAGCTCTACAGCTTCAATAGAAAAGATTCAACACAGGAATTACGGAAGTAATGTTTAGTCGATAGAAATGACATTTTTTACTTGTTTACATCAACTAGATCGAAGAAGGAAGTATGGCAACTGCAGAAAATAGAACCACACTGTCTCAGTGCACAAACCTTTGACTAAATAAAACTAAGAAAAAATTGGCACCTTGATGCGCTAGATCTGGAGATTATTCATGTCCAACTACAACCATGCCTCCAAGCAAGCCAAAATTTTAGGTGAACATTTTTGCAAGTTTGTACTGTCGCTCCTACACAGCCGTGCAAGCCGATAAAAAGCCATTCTATGGTCCCTACCCAACTGTGCTTTAACCCTGAGTTTCAGGTCTCCAGGTTCAAGAGAAAAGATTCAGCACGGGAACTACGGAGATGAAGTTTCGTCGATAAAAATGGCCTTTTTTACATGTTTTGAATCGTGGTGGACACAGCTGCGACAAAAGGAGCTGCAGTGCCTAGAAGTGCAAACCTTCTATTATTTAAAACTGAAAAAAAATCGGTACCTTAGTGGGCTAGATCTTCTGCTGTGGGTGTCCGACTACAACAATGCCTCTGAGCAAGTCAAAATTTTAGGTAAAAATTTCCGCACGTTCGTGCTGCCAGTCTTACCCAGGCCTGTGGGCCGCTAAAAAGTCATACTGTGGATCCTACACAACTGTGCTTCACCCCTGAGTTTCAGGTCTCCAGGTTCAAGAAAAAAGATTCAGCAAGGGAACTACGGAGATGAGGTTTCGTCGATAAAAATGGCCTTTTTACATGTTCTTATCGACGGAGTTGAATCGTGGTGGAGATGGCTGCGGAAAAATGAGCCGGATAGCCTGAAAGCGCAAATCCTCGATTATTTAAAACTGAGAAAAAATCGGATCCTCAACGGACTAGATCTCCTGCTATTCATGTCCATCTGCAACCACACCTCTGAGCGAGCTAAAATTTTAGGTGAACTACAAGCGCATGTTATTTCAAGTCGTGCAAAAATCTTAGCCCTGGAGGGGATCGAACCCTTGACTATGTAGATGACGTATATCGATATTTTTCATGAAGAATTCGAAGCAAATCGCTTGAGTGTACATCTCAGCTTTTTGGGAAAGTTCTGGATAGAAAGGGGATCGAACCCTTGACTGTGTACGCGGTAGCTATTCCTACTGCTGCTATAACATTTGAATTTTAAGTCGAGTAGTGTCTGCATTTTCGTTCTCATTTCTCATCTCATTCGAAATTTGTGTACGAAAGGGGGGAAGGGGAGGTCGTATTTTTGGCGGCTGAGAGGGGGGTCGTATGGGGGTCGACGTTCTATCATAATCACGCTTGGAACTGCTACCCGTATTAGAGGGCTTGTACGGAGGGTATGACAAAACCTGTCTTGGTGTTCCAGCCGTACCTTTTATATTGTAAAGGTAGGCAGGGATGAAGTCGGCGGCATATGCATTATCTCGGAATGCATAAACATTCCTGCATACTCGTGACTCATCATGAGCTTGTGGGTCACGACACTCCCCACGCCGGAAAGATGAAAGAACCAGACGTAATAACGGTATAGTGTACAAAGCCCTCAATTTCGTTTCATCTTCGCCTTATTTAATTTTCATATATGTTCTTCCAATTTTCTGCAGCGTTGGACTCGATTCGTGCGGCCGGCATTTAGGTATGAGCATACATTCACGCGTGTGGGTGTGTGCAAGTGCTAATTTGTAGGCTGTACCCTGCACATTGCGTCCTACCAAAAGCCCACATTCTAACGACTGGGAGGCGCATGAGAGGCGATTAGGGGCCGCCTCTAACAAATAAGTCCTTGTCCACTCCATGGGTGGGAAATCCCTTCCTTATGCGATTCCGTCGTCAGACTACGCGACAAGTCGGCCGAGGAACACCACGTCGCATCAGAAGAAAATCATAGATTGTGCTGTTAAAGGAATTGTGAAAAAAGCTAGGGCGTACCCCGGAGGCGACGCGCTTCACCATCATAGTCCGAGTATTGCGAAAAGTAGGCAAGGACTATTAGCCTTCAAAGGCCACTCAAGCAAGCTGAAGAATCGCACGATCCGTCTAGCATCGATAAATGTCGGGACGTTGACAGGGAGAAGCTGTGAGCTTGCCGAGACGTTGAAGAAGCGCAGAGTCGACATCGCTTGTGTACAGGAAACGAAGTGGAAAGGAGCAAAGTCGCGCGATATTGGCGATGGTAATAAGCTCATATATTACGGCGCAACATCTGGACGCAATGGAGTTGGAATCATCGTCAACGACACCTACCGAGACTTCGTCACTGACGTTCAACGCGTCTCCGACCGCCTCATGTCTATCAAGGTCACTGGAGGAGGCAACGTATTACGACTTGTGTATGCTCCACAGTGCGGATGTACCGACGATGTAAAGGAATGTTTCTACCGCGATCTCGAAGCGCTCACGCAGGAAATTGATGAAAATGAAAGTAAAGTCCTCACGCGCAATCGGCGGAAAATTTTCGAGCGCGCCCAGCATGCGGCGCGTGCGCGACGCGGCCCTCTTGCGGCAGCAGTTTCCTTCGTTCGTCAGATTTTTGGCCCGTACGAGTGTTTTTCTTTAATTTTTTTTCTTTAGTTGAAGTTGATTTGACGGTGTGAGGCCTGTGGCTGACCGATATCGACCGGACGGCCTCAGAAGACGGCCGCGTCGCGCACGCGCCGCATGCTGAGCGCGCTCGAAAATTTTCCGCCGATTGCGCGTAAGGACTATATAATAATTGGTGGTGACAATGGACATGTGGGGTCCTGTAGAGGTGGCTACGAGAGGTGGCATGGAGGTCGACGCTATGGCACACGAAACGAAGAAGGGAAAATGCTCCTCAATTCTGGTGAAGCTGCGGATTTAGCTGTAGCGAACACGTTCTTCAAGAAGAAAAACGAACACCTCGTTACATACCGCAGTGGAGGGGTTGCGACACAAATTGACTACATCCGCCACAACATCGTCTTCTTGTCATGGACATGCGACTCCAACATCGACGCCCTGTGCGACCACTGGTTTCGCTGCAACGAATCAAATGGTGGAGAATGACAGAGCGTGAGGGAGAGTTGCAAGCTGTGGTCAAGGCTGCACTAAATGCTGCCTCTTCCGGAGACGCCCTGAAATGGTCGCGGTTGGAGCGAGCAATCACAGAAGGAGCAGGAAGCATTCTCGGTATCACTGAACCAGAAAGACCGTTCATCGACAAGCAGACTTGGTGGTGGTCAGAGGAGGTTCAAGGCATTATTAAGAGGAAGAAAGACGCGTACAAGAAGTGGCTGGAGATGAGGTCGGATGAGAATATGCGAGAATACAGAGAAGCGACGTCCGCGGCGAAGAGAGCCGTTTCTGCTGCAAAGGAGACTTGTTATAAGGATATGTATGACGAATTGGACACCGTTGTTGGAGAGAAGAAGATCTACCGTATCGCAAAAGCGAGGCAACGTGCAACTGAAGACTTGGGGCATGTCATGCAAGTCCGAGATAAAAGCGGTCGTTTGCTCCATCGCCTTCCGGACATTCTCAACCGGTGGCGCGAACTACGATACTACGTGCAACGAAGAGTTTCCACACCCACCAATACCGTCGGCAGTTCCAGTGTTTGGCCCAGTACCACTGATTGTGGAAGAGGAAGTTGCGGATGCAGTAGCAAAGATGAAGAATGGAAGATCACCCGGCCCAGATAACCTGCCGTCCGAAGTCTGGAAAATAGCTGGAGGTGAAGGACCGCGATGGCTGACTGGTTTCTTCAACGAAATTATAGCCGAGGGAAAACTGCTTAAATCGTGGACGACGAACACAATAGTACCCATTTGGAAGGGAAAAGGAGACGTAGCAGACTGTACAGCATAGCGACCGATTAGGCTGCTGTGCCACACGATGAAGATCTTTGAACGAATTCTAGACAGGAGACTTCGAGACATCGTTGAAGTAACGCGAAATCAGTGTGGGTTCGTTAAAAACTGTAGCACCACCGATGCAATCCATGCTGTAAGGCTGCTGACTGAGAAGCATCGAGAGAAGAAGAAAACCGTACATGTAGCCTTTCTGGACCTCGAGTAGGCCTCCGATAGGATACCCCGTGAAGAGTACGTCAGATGGGTGCAGCTACCCTACAGGAATGTCACGAGTTCAGTCAGAAGCGCTGCAGGAATATCAGTACCGTTTGATGTCCGCGTGGGAGTCCATCAAGGCTCTGCACTTTCACCGCTTTTTTTTCATTCTTTGTATGGACACGGTATCGAGTGATCTCCAATCAGGACCGTCATGGACGCTTCTTTATGCAGACGATGTCGTAGTCGGTGCACGCAATAGGGAGGAACTCCAAGAAGAGGTACAGGCTTGGAAAGACCGGCTTGAACGATATGGGATGAAACTTAACATAAAGAAAACAGAGTACCTCGAATGTGGAGAACAAACACCAGATACGATGGCCATCGATGGTGAGGAACTTCCGAAGGCCTCCATGTTTAAGTGCCTCGGATCCCGTATCTCAGCCGACGGTAACACTTTGACGGAAGCTGAGTGTAGAGCGAACGCTGCGTGGAACAAGTGGAGGCAGGTAACGGGTGTGATGTGCGATAGGAAGGTCCCGTTGATGCTGAAGTCAGAGATTTATCGCACAGTAGTCCGGCCTGTTGCGTTGTATGGAGCAGAATGCTGGCCGACCACCTTAAAACACGAGCAGACTCTCCACACAATGGAAATGAGAATGCTTCGCTGGACTCACGGGATCATACTTCTTGACAAAGTGCGAAACGAAGACGTACGCTCACTGTTTGGAGTAGCACCCATCACGGCAAAGATGCGAGAAGCTCGGCTACGCTGGTACGGTCACGTACTGAGAAGTGACGACAGCTCAGTCGCCAAATCAGCAATGAACATAACTGTGGAAGGGCGTAGACCGAGAGGAAGACCCAGGGCTCGGTGGATAGGCAGGATTGAAGATGATATGCGATTACTAGGGCTCAATGTGGATGTCGTGTTCGATCGAAGGAAATGGCGCAATCGCACGAGAAATGCCGACCCCAGACGCTGGGAAACGGGCTAGGAAGAAGAAAAAGAAGATATGTTTCTCCAATTTTGGTCCCTTGATTACAAAAGGAATAATGATTAACAAACAAACAATAGTGAGAAAAATTGATAACATGAATACAACAAGCAAGATCGATAACAACATCCTTGGTAGTTGACAATGATTGCCAGTCGAGATCGAAGTGGATGCCGTGGTCCTTGTTGTCGCGGTGATGGAGTCGGGAGTGGTCGACGAGTCATATCCAGTTCAAGTCATTCTTCACACTATTGCCGAATTTTTTTTTTGTTGTTTTGTTATTATTCACTCTTCCGACATTTTGGAGGTTACGTTCAATTTAAATTACTGTTTTTAAAAATATTTTCTGTTCTGTACAAATATTCTTGACTTACAGGAATTTATAGAAAGAATTTGTTTTTCAAATGTTATTCGGTCATACAAATCGCGATGATGACATTTATTGAGACTTTCATTTTTCTTTTACAGAAAATTCTTGACAAAAAAAACTTCACAAGGAAATAGATATAAAGGCAAATTACAATTTCACAAACACATGTTACTCGAAATTCGTTTCGGAATTCGTTTTTCAGAGTGCCGGCGTTTATGTTTTTTTTTTCGGAGCTTTGGTGTCTTTTTTTTTGCTATCGCACCAATCAGATCTTTTCCATTTTCTCTAGGTATTATACTTTCATAACTTTCAAGAAACTAGAGTTAATGTTGTCTGTTTTCTTTTCAGATATCTTCCGTTGCGTCTAGATTGCAAATTACGTCTAGATATTATCACAAGAGTATCACAAAAATTGCCCTCGGTTTACAGGGGGGGGGGGGGGGATAGAAAGGACAAAACGCTGAATGGTGCGATTGCAAATCATTAAGATTCGCGCGCTTACAATAGAAGCAAGTGGAGCGACTACGGCACGAGGTGGCCATGTGATCAGTGCGGTTCAGGCAACGCTCGCAGCGGTTGCGCTCGTATAAGCGACTGCTTCTTGTTGACAGAGTATCAAAACGCCGGCACTCCGTGGCCCAGTGAGGGCCGTCACAAAGCGCACATGTGTGCGTGATGATGCTTCCGGAGGGGTCGGGCGTAGGGGACCGACGTCTCGTTAGAGACGATCGCAGCGGCTCCGGCGAACAACGGCTCGGAGACCCTCGCATTTGCATCGTTGGAGGCAATTGCTGCTCTGGCGGTGAGCGACGGATTGGAGACACCCGCTGCACCTTGTGAGGGTGCAGCGGTGGAGCATTCGCACCAAAGCCTTTAGTGGGAATCAGTGAATTTACTCGCAGCAGGGACGTCTCGATTCGTGCTGTGCGTTCCAGCAATTCATTGAGCATGATCTGAAGAAGAATTTACGGAGTTATGTTACACACAGATTTACATGACGAGCTTTAATTTTTTCCTTTGCAGTGATAATGGGTTCCGACACTCTTTTGCGAGTCTTAAACGTGTACCATCAAAAGAATTCCACAATTTTCAAGTGGCTTCATATTACAAAGTGGTGGAAACGATATTATTATTTACAGTGTGTTCTCTTAACTTCGTGGCCTGCCTCTCCAAGCAACTTTCGAGGTTACTTTGATTCTTTTCTTCCTCCTGCGGGGGCTCATCGTGCTGCACTGCATCGTCCATGCTAGAAAAGTTCACATTATTACATTATTTGGACATAATCGTTTCACTTCTCGAACGTGAGCTGAGCTCAGCTATTAGACATAGTGGTTACAAGGATAGTAACAAATCTAGTGGTTAGTGGTGAGTTACAAACTATGCACGAGATTTTGTTAAGGAAGTGAGGAATTGAAAAATTATATGAATGAGGCGAAAAGAAAGGTGCCATAGTCGTCGAAGAGCTCTCAGGACCACTGGGAGTATTTTTATAGGGGGAAGAACGGTCAGAATTGTAAAAAGCTGCGAATTATTTCTCATGTTATCGGGAGATGGTGGAGATGCGAAGCATGTGAAACTGAAAATTACAACACAGAGGACCGCAATCAGTACACATATGCTGTAAAAAATGTATGTTTTGCATACTTCGAAGAAGTGGGTTATGGCGGGAATTCCAGAGTTGATGGAAAACTCTGGTTGTGTGGAATTGTCCCAGATGCGCAAATATTTCAAAAATGGTTGCATTCCATTTAGATAATTTAACGTGTCTTGCAGATGAAAAATTGTCGTTCTTGTTCCGCACATAGCGTTACATTGTTCTTGCAGTCTTGCAAAGTTAGAGAAGAAGGTAACCTCATTTTTCTTGCCTGATTTGCTACAATGAAGCATAAATTTTTGTGAGGGGCACCAAGAACCTTAGGCAGTTGCATGTGGCACAACTGAATAACAGATTATGATGGCTAGCGCACCTCTCATGCAACTGTAGCAGCCAGCGATGTTTACAATTACAATGTTACATGTGAATTCCGATATTTGTTCCGACATTATTGTGATTCCAGCTTTGAAAAGTATTGTCAGTTCCAGAGAAGTGGATTTGGAGCGGACGATAGGTAGGTTGTGAATTCTTTCTGTTCGCACGATGCCGTTTGAGATTGGCAACGGGAGGGTGTTTGTTAGTTGCATAATGCTACTGACATTTTTTTAGAGCAGTAGCAGTTCACATAGTCTTCTGCCGGTGTGCAATGACACGTATCTCTTACGGTACATAAGGGATCATTCCCATTGTGTTTGTGAGAGTTGATTTTGCAGGCATGGATGAACGACGTGTCGTCACGGATAAACGCCGTTGTTTTTCCATCAGTTATAAATCGCTTATGAAGAATTGATATGGGATTAAAATGTAGTGTCGTAATCTCCATTTTTGATCTCCCCAGCTGTTTCATGCTGCGTGGTTTCAGCTCCACTCTATAGAAATCCGTTTTTAGGTTTCCCAGAAATTCTTGACAATTGAGTCTTACAGTTTCAAACCACGATGAGCAGTTAGAGATCTGTGGGTACGTGGTAAATTCCATAAAATAAACATCCCGATGAGGGAAAACCACGCGAGCACCCAAGTCCACCACAAGACTCCGAGCAGTACGTGATTCCTGCATAATTATTTGCCTCACTGAGTTCTTCAATTTGGCTGTCCGGAGTGATTTTACCACATTTCATACCCGAACAAGGGCACATATGCGGACATCTTTTCCGATGTTGTACCTTCACTTCAGTACTGCGGGTGAAGTAGAAAAGTCAGCTTGATCACAGGCTCGTTCGTATTCATTACAGAATTGAAATAATCGATTCCAATCAAAATTTCGGGAGTTACTTTCACTTGATTGAGAGGGATCGGAATCTAGTCTATCTTCTATGATATAAAGAATCAGAACGACAATTTGAATATCGTCCCAATTTTCGCGCCCTAGCCGGGGCGCGCTTCTTCGCATTGGGGCGCGCAATCGCACGCAGCGCCCGTTGTTTTTTTGGTCCCGTCTTTGATTTTCTTGTTCTTTTCTATTGTTTTTGAAGTTGTTGTTGCTGTTGTTGTTGTTTTTGTTGTTGTTACCTTCGTTGTTGCTTTGTTGTCATTCTTGTTGTCTTTTGTTGCCTTCGTTCTCCTGGAACGTTCTCCTTCTTCTTCTTTCGTCTTCTCTTTCTTTCTTTCTTTCTTTCTTTCTTTCTTCTCCTTTGTTTCTTCTCCTTCCTCTTCTTCTTCTTTCTTCTTTCTTTCTTTTTCTTCTTCTTCTTCGTCAGCGTACATTTTTGCTCAGTAGAATGCCGTTGTTCCTTCGTTTCAGGTAGATTTGGGTGGAGGCGCGCGGATACTATT
>KN726154.1:0-20928 GCA_000816745.1 Ancylostoma duodenale
CGGAACTTTTGCACGCACCTAATATTAACAGTGGAGAAAATGGAAAGAACTAGCATCGAATTCTAGAAGTTCCAACTCGTGTAGCTTCACGATAGGTTTTTTCACGTCACATCTGGTCTTACTTACGCAATAGACGTAATTTGAGCATGCGTGATTCATGGCACCCACACGATGTTTACAACCAAGATTCGCTACTGCTACGCGACGCTAAGCGACACGTAGCCTTCGAGGCAGAACTTCCTCGTCATGGCGACTCTTCTCTCGTTTTCCTTATGTTTTCCGTGGCCAAAGCGATTCTGGAACACTCTTGAAACATTCTTTGACTTTGTACAGACTTAGCGGCACTACAATAATTACTTATGTAACCCAGGTATCTGTTGGTCAGCAGTGCGCGAAATTTCCTGTTGCCCATTTTAGGCTTTAGGTTCCACGGGCTTCAGCTCTTAAAATGGACAATTCCTGAACACTAAAGTAGAATGAGTATAGAAGCTCCCTCCTAGCGACGGCTGAATCAGACCAACTGAAGCACGCATTTTCTCACCATCAAATTGACTTTCAACTATTTTTCCTTTCCGGTGACATCTTCTAACTGCGGAAGAACGATGTTTTCTATTGTTAACTAGACGGCATACCCGGCTTTGCTCGGGAGTTTTACTGCCCCATGCTTTTTACACTGATGTGGATAGTTAATGATACCAATATATTCATCCGAAGATCTCATCTTTTCGGTGATCACCATGTTAAATAATCTGGGTGACCTTTTTTCACCCCACGAAGGAGACGAAGTCTATAAAGCAATCAAATCGAAAATTCCCTGCAGAATGGTTGCCATATTCGTGTTCAGCGTATTCGAGAAATCTGTTAAGGACGATCTCACCCAACCCTGTGACAGAAACGTAAAAAATCGATAAAATCAATAAATCGATATTTTGGCGCAAAACGGTTGTCATATTCGTGTTCAGCGCATGCGAGAACCCTAGGCGGCGTAGGCATGTTCTCGCCACTCCCTGGGCAAAAATAGCGAAAAAATCAATAAAATCAATATAATCGATAAACCAATCAATACCCCACAGTGAAAAGTAGGCTAAAACCTCCGCCGGCCCTTGAGGGATATATGTGCGAAGTCTGGTTCCGATCGGTTAATCCTCTGCGATTTCTGTTCGGAACATACACACATACATACATATAAACATATGTACATACATACATGCAAACATATGTACATACATACATACATACATACAAACTTTCACTTTTATATATACAGATGTGATTACCAACAATTTCATTGAGAGATTAACCACAGAGGCCTTCGTCATAACAGTTTTCTTGCATGATGACACTCTTTTTATTATTTTCTAAGATTCCTTTGATTTTTGCATAAAAAGTCGTGACATCGTGCTAGTGAAGCCGTTCAACGGCACAAAAAGCTCTCCGCATTGAAAATCATAGTGAATCGCTCTTTGAAACATTTATATGTATATTTTGAAGTGATCGGAAGAGTCTAGAGTCTCCCTACCTGGACATGTTTTGATGTCTCCTTGGGAACTACTGATGAAAGGGTCCTAGACCCGGGGCCGCCAAGGAGACCACAGTTTTGGTCTAGTCCAGAGTAGTGTTTTGTCCTCCGTCAACTAACAATTCGTGTCTCTTTTGAAGCACTTTTATTACATTTTGCTTCATTTCGAAGTGTTATTCGTACAACTGTGACCATCTCGCGGAAAAATGCCATTTGAAAGGAATAGGTAATTCGGTCACACTGCCCTCAAGTTATTATTCGTGGGATGTGGTCATGCAGGGCGTGGCTCTTGGTCATGAAGTGAAGGAAGGTCGTTAAGTCTTGAATCACAGGAACATCGGAACAATGAGGTGGATTGCATGCAATAGACCTTTGGTAGAAGAGGAGTCTTCATGGGTGAGACATACTGAGGCATCCAATCCTCGAGGTTCTGTCCACGACCCGACTTCCACGGGTAACCTGCGTTCTGCCTTCCAATCCACCCCCTGCCCCGGCTCGACAACGAGCTATAGCGGGATGGGGTAACGGGCTGGACGAACACTGTCATATCGCATCATAAATGTATGATGACTTGTGGATGAGCGTACGCAGCCCATCCAGCTCCGGTTTGGGGCCTTTCAGTTGCTCACTGCATTGTTTTTGGGTACCCTATCTACTGCTCAGTACAGTAACTCTTCGCGAATTTCCCAAACATTCGAATATTCGATTAAACCAGTTTTTCACACTTCCGACTCATTATTTGAACCATTTTCGTTTTTGAACAACTCACTTTATTTATAGAATTCAGAACCATCTGGCTAGTCGAGTATTGGTCTGACCATTTTCTCGTAAATACCAGCGCGCGTAAGCTGAACGTAAGGATATTTATGTAACAATGTGTATGTTTTTCTTTTCAATGGAAGAATTTTAACTGACTTTACCCATTTTTGGAGCAACGATTCTTCCTTATGCTCAATATATTTGAAGATTATGTTGCATTCTCAGTTCTTTACATCAGTAATTGAAAAATAATAGCCCACCCATTGGATGCGAATGTAGGACAACCTGAACGTTATCCTGTGAGACATATTGGGTTGGACAACAAGTTCGTACGGTTTTCCATGGGCATCAAAACCGCCCTCGTTCACAGAAAATATCAACAACTGCAACTGATTCATATAGTCCACTTTCTCCTCTGCTAATGCTACCAGAGACAATTAAGCTGCTCAGTTCCATCCCCTTGAAAGGTCACATTATTTGAGACGACTGCATTCGAGTCCTCGACCGCAACATTTGCATGGAACTCTGTAAAATAGTGCGATGCCGCGCAAATGCCCAAGAGAGTAACTGGGCTACTGTCTCACAACTGTAGAGTTGACAAGAGTAGAATTATCATACTTTCATTCCAGCACCTCGATCATCGTTTTAACGAAATTTGCTCTGAATCTGAAGGGTCACCTCATGCTGAAAATGATTCCTTGGATACTTTCACTTAGTGGTTCAGCTAACGTTATGCATTGATACTGTTGACAGCATGAAAGTAAATATTAGTAATAATTCTTCTTTTAATCAACAGCGAATCCTAGTAGGCAATCGTCTCGTTGTTCCACAAACTGCGCGTTCAAAGTGAGGGGCATCCTCACAGCCAAAATTGAGCTATCTCAAGCGGACAACCACTCCTGCGCTACATAATTTTAGGCGGCAAAGACCTCTCTGTAGGTGTTGTTGATGTTCGTAGACGTTTGAGTTGCATCTGATTCACGATTCAATGGAGCAACAGCACACAGCCTCTGAGAAACTCTCCCAATTCACGACAAATGTCCTCAGCATATTTCACTGCTAATTAGCTATCATATTGCTCTGATGCACCTCTGCACATCTCCCTTGACGGATCTTAGGTTAGTGACCGCGGCAATAAAACTGACGTGAACAAGGAAGTCAATGAAGCCGTTCGTAAAAGAACTTCGCCTTACACGTTCATTCTCGCGGTGTGACTTACGTATCTTTGCTTATCTGAGAACAAAGGCCAAAGTTGACGAACGCGTGATGAATCGTTGCTGTTGATTCCATTGAACACGCGCCCTTCCCCCCATCCCCCCACGAGAATGGTTCACCGAATGTTTGGAATTATTTTATAAAATAGACAAAAACCTTGCATTAGTTCAGTATTACTTGTTTACAATTATAATTATAATTATAATAACAATAATAATAATTATTATTATTATTAAATATTCAATATTTAATTATTTTATAATTTTTATTTTCCGTCCGCAATGAGAGACCCGACTTTTCCCACCCCTCCTCCCTTTCTGCCCACTTCCTGCGTCCGCCACACGTATACACGAATTCTTTCCATAACATTGTATCTACTGTTCTTGCTTTTTTGGCTCTGATGTGAATTGAAAAAAAAATCTCGCTGATAACGAATAGGCACATATCTATCTAGGTGATACTCAAAAGTTCCACATCTGATTACCTTTTTGATGAGACGTCACGTCACGTGACTGCTCCGCAGATCTAGTAAACGTTACCACTCCATCTACTCGCCCTGTTGCCCCCTTCTTGGTACTTCCTCTCGATGCGAGCATATGCTGCAGGTGAACATGCATATCTCGTTTCACCACTCGAGTTCACGCCGTAACAGAAGTGAGCCCTTGCGAGCCGGTTTCGCGTACTGACGCAACAGTGCTCTGAACCGCCTTTGATCCGATGTTTGGTTTTACAACGGGGGTGTAGGAGCTGGCACGTGGGCCAGTGTTCTATGCATCCTCTTTATCGAAGAGGCTGCGAAAAGGGGTCTTCGTCAAGCGAAGTAACACCTGTAGGGCAAATACAACTGCACTGACGCTCATCTGGTCGTCGTTATCCCTGACAGTAGAGAATCCGTGGTTTGAGGTGGGGCATTCCTAGAGTCCACTCGTTCATTTTCACATGAAATAGTGCCCTTACAACCATGGAACGAGCGGGTAGATTGATTTCACCCGTTGTAAATATCAGTTTCACTTCTCAGAGCATGCCGCCGCTTCCTGAGGATCTTCGGCGCGACATACTTTTTAACGATTGTCTGGAGTATTCTTGTCTGAGGTCTTTGTGCACTTCTACGTTGTAGCTGTCTCCAGTCGCGGACAAAAACTGTCCCGCTCCTCTGTCTTTCTCTCTAACAGAATGAACATTAACTGCATTGTCGAGGATGATGCGATTACCTCCGCTCGGCAGATGGATTTTGCATAAGTATGAACCGTCCGTCCGGCGCTATTTTTAGCAAGTTTCCAAAACCTGGCACCGTCAAGCTTTACTCTCATAACAGTTCGTTAACGATCCTTGGATCTGAAGCGTATTCCGTCCTTCCAGCTAACACGTTAAGGGTTGCTCATGCGTACCTTAACACAACCTAACCAACAAATGACAATAGGTGTTGAGACAGCTTGAAGCTATTTCATACGAGGAGCTGCAAAAGTTTTTGTTCGCCCCTCCACGTGAAGATATGCCTCGGATGAAGCCTTTTAGGATTACTTGCATACATCCTTACGCTAAAAGCAGCACCAACAGAAAATTGGTGTCTGGGACCTAACCGGGCTGGGATTCATGAAACGTTACCCAAGCAAACCAACGATGGAAAGTGTGATCGGTTACCGTTGAGAATACGTAATGATAGGAGACGCAGGACGCGAAAGTTGGTTTGCTAGCCTCGTTTCGCCTGGTTGTGCCCTGCAGTCCTACATGAATTTCCAGCCGTCATTCTACTGGTGTCTGTGGAAAGCATGGGTGCTCCCTGTTTTGCTTTTTGGTTGAAGGACGGCCACGTTGAGCTCGTATGGTGATCTGAAATGGGTAGGAATAAGTAGAGAAAACAAGTTTCATTTCATCTTTTTCTCCTAGCTTCTTTTCCTCACCTCTCTGCTTCCTCTATCTCTCCAGTACTGGAAAATCCCTATAGGTGGAGGAATTCGCTGTCCCTGAAGTCACACGAAGTTACTGACTACTAGCAGACATCGTTTGAGATCAAGACTATTCTTCTTTTTCTTTTTCTTCCCAAAACACATCTGTTACAAACAAGTCACGACTATTAGATAATTTGGCGATATCTTCGGCACAATATTTAATATCAAATACTTTTTATCTAGTTTGAAATTTCTGTTTTAATCTCTGTCTTGAAATAGGTATGCCGTTCGAAAGTGTGTTTTTGAAACCTTTCCAAAGTACTCGATTTGTTTGCTCTGTAGTTTTTTCCTAAGCAAGTGGAGACACCTATGATATGCAAATAAATAAAGTAAATGACGCATTTCTCACGGAAAACTTCCCTGTTTAGAGTGTGCAGGGATTAAATCCGGAGAATTCGTCGGGGATACATCATGCAAGTTCACCGTAATTCTCTGCTGATAGTGCCTTTATTTATTTATTATAACATGAGCATACTCATGTGGAAGGAAATAGAACCAGACATGTGCACGGAACATCAGTATTAGAATATTCGTGATACATTTGGGAAAATTGGAATAAAGAGAAGCGGTGATGGAACTTGCGAATTATCTCAAGTGGACAAGTAGCGGTTAATCATATTCCTGAATGAACGAACGCTAACTGGTATCCCTCTTTCTGTTTAACTTAGCATACTCCGAACCTGCTCTGTTGGAAAAGAAATTAAATCTTTAGAATAGAAAGCGAAATTCCATGAAAACCCATCGCCAATGGTTTCCCAGATTTGCAACCGTTCGATGCTTGGATTTAACAATAGTCTAGAGATCTCATCTTCATGCACGTGTTACTTCGAAAAAGCAGCCGCACACGGAACGTTGTCGCCTCGAGTGCCTTGTTGGCAAGTCTGGATCGTAGGTGGAGAGCTGAACTGTCGACAGGCGCGAGCATAGCTCCACTCTATTTCATCTGGTGTTTGCTTGATCCGCGTATTTTTCTGGAATGAATGCTTTGAACTGCAAGCCATCGACCTTTTCTGTTGCTCCACGATATGATTGAAGGCAAGAACGAGTGGTCCCATAGTAAGCACTGAAATGCTGCCTTTTCTTTGCGAATTTTGCAGTCTCTTTTCCAGAACAGACGCACTAACAGGGAATTCTGGCAATTTTCTAAGGCTTGCTGTGAACGGCACAGCTCACCCAACGAACGTTCACAACCGTGTGGACGAGTTGTAGTTTGTTTGTGTCCACGAAATCGCATCTGCTGTTTGTCCTTTGCGCCATCGTATGTGCTCCGCAGTGAAACATGCGTGGAAAGTGTCAAAACTCATTGTGCGGAACGTGCTGACGTGGGAACGCGGACAGGTTTCCCCGTGCGCTCGTCCTGCCTTACTCTTGCGACACTGCGAGACGATTCTAAGATTCGTGCTCGGTGACAGTGCAGATGCTTGCACGTGAACTGCAAACGGTTCGTCGACAGGGCACTTGTTGGCGCCCACAAAGACTGCTTTGTCAACTCGATTAGCTGATTGTGCTTCAGTCAAGGGCCTTCTTCAGCTGCAACGACAGAAGGGTCATTGACTCGACAAGTTCCGGGACGGCTCTGTGTGCGAAAAGGGGTTGTCATTGACCCGCTGGTCCTGGATTAATAAGTATTAATAATAGTATTGAATGAAATCAGGATTCTAAGCTAATTTTGGCATTTGGTAACTCCTAACATTTCACTAGCCATTTTTCTTTGCTCGATGGTGTGTTAGAAATGCTAGTGGGTAGTAAATTCCACCTTCCCGGCGACTAGAAAATACGACAGACTGCCTATAGGGCTGTTTATACTGCCACAGTGTTCACCGTAGCCCTGACGCATCCCAGACGCAGGTGAGACGCGTGCGGTACTCCCATGGTGTATGTCCCCTTGACAGGTCTTCATGTAAAATTCTACACGGATCAATGCGTGCGTCTGATGCCCGACTGACGCCTGCACCTAGGTAGTGTAAATTACCCTCGCGAGTGAGGCGCAAATTATACGTCGAGGAGTTACGGGGGTATGCCAAGGTAAAATTTACCAGCCAAACAGATCAAAGTAAGAGATCTTATCGAGCGCCTTACCCCGCCCTGTCTGTGCCCGCATCACACCTATGGGTAAACATTTTGATTAGTGTCAGGAAAGGAAAAATTTTGGGTAAATTAACACGTTTCCCTTGGGTAACCTCTGCACATGGACCCTGTGTGAATGTCTTGACAGGTAGATCTTTATGGGTAAATTCGGAGATAATACCGGTTAACCCTATAAACTCCTTGATGCACACTTAGGACCTGAGCATGGACACGTCATAGGATGGATGGATAGCCCATAGCCATGTGTACAATTACCCATGGGTAGCAGCTAAGCAGGCATAGAAAAAGTCACGTGTCGGTTTTAGTACGTTTACCAAAGGTATTCTGAATGACGCATCCGGGCCTTGGTTCCATTCCATTTTTCTATTGGCTATGAAGGAGACGAAGTTTCTGAATAAACTTACGTCGTTGCTATTAAATCTGACATTTGCTTTGTAATCGCAGTGTGAACGCGTTGAATTTGAAGTACTCTCCGAGCTTCTTCCACTGCTCTGCTGTCGTCTTTTTAAAGAGGAAGAAACTAGGGCTACTCAGAAAAATTCTCTTTTCCTTTTTCTCAAGCAGCGTGTAGCCACGGAACTTATGCTCTTTTTCTTTTTCTCGCGCCCCAAAAAGATTTCGGTGCTCTAAAGCAACCGAATACAACCGCAAAAACACGTACAATAAGCTGATAAATAAGTCCGTCTGGTCCGAGCAGAACCTGCCATAAGTAGGAAAAGGGACGCTTCCAGTGCAGCTTGTACGGCGAAAGTACTCCCCAACTCCAGGGTTTTTTAAAACTTTCTTAATGTTCGCAACGAAATTTTTCGTGGGTGCGGTCTTTAACAACTTTCAATGGACGTGCTGTTCATAAGCGAAATGAAGCTTAATGATTTCTCATGGTTTTAAAATTCGGCTTCGATTACTTAGGTTACTTTTACTTAGGCTCCGATTACTCTGCATGATCTTCTCGATGTACGTACGTATATGTGTGTAGGTACAAATATGAAAATTAATATCGAGAGGTTCCCTCATTCATGGAAGTTTGAACTAGCGCAAAACGGAAGAATTAGGACACGTTCCTCGGAAGCAGAAATTGTGTAAACAATTACCATGCTACGACAACAACAAGAGACTTAAGGGTACAACGACGACAGAAATAAGCTCATGCGCTAAGACAGCTCTCGCCAAAGGCAAAACACAAAAAGTGCAGATTCTCCTTTCCATTACGCAGCTTCTCTATCTTGGCATTAACAGCAGTGTCCGAGTACAGCTTGGACGAGCAGACGTCAGCGGTGAGGTTACACTGCTTTCTGGTCATCCGTACGTTCATGCGATGGTTCTAAGTTTGTGTGAGAGTAGCACACATTTAGTGGTCATTGATGCACGCGTAGCGACGCATAGAGGATCATGATGAGCCTAATTTTCCAGAAAAAGCGGCCGCAAATTCACTCCCCCGCCCTGTGATGGACAGTCAATTCTACTATTGTGCTCACATCAAAAGGCTTACTTTGATGTCCTTGACGCGACTAGGTTCTTGTTCACTCATTGGTGCTTTGATAGCTGAAACAAGCACTAGAAAAGCGCAGTTTTTAGTGCCTGAAGAAGTTGCAGAGTCCTTTGCGTGGGGTCAGGTCCAGATGGATAGTGTGGTGATCGTAGAGGGGCAAGTCACCCACGCTTCACGGACGTCATCAACTGTGAATAGAATTATCGAAAGGAAATATTTAGAAGTTGCAGAAAAAAAGTTCTGAAACTAAAACAAATGCAAGTGCTTATAAAAAAATTCACTGACGAGAATCCGCTCGCACGCTCCGCACCGACTACCTCTTGGCACCTAGGCTAGGCACCATGAAAAGGATACCAAGCAAACCCAACGATGGCCAGCTGGTCTCGCAAGGTTATACGTTCATGAATCCTAACTCTGATTGATTATCTGCACATCCCTTTGAAGGATTCTCATTCTCTGTGGGTCCTGTGGTGTGTCGCCTGAGAGTGGGTCCGAACTACTGGAGTCTCTTGTACGTTGGTGTCAGTGGCGGGCCGGGGGACGATTTCTGGAATTACTTTGCAGAATAGAAGAAATATTATTCATGCTTGGTTTTCATTTTCTATTTTTTTGTCATCATTTTTAAAACATTTTTTTATTAATTATTAAATATTGAAGGATCATTTTTAGGAATTTTATTTTTCCATCTGGGTCGACGGAGTGCCGGAGTTGTCACTTTTTTCCCACACCACACCCCCACCCCTTCCTTGCTAGTAATAACTCCTGCGTCCGGCACTGGTTGATGTTGTTAAAATATCTTTACATAACTTCTCAGTGGCAAGCTCCTCATGGTAGACCCTTCGTTTCGCACCCGATTTCCCCCTTGAGTAAACACTCAAGATGCCGCAAACTTTAGGAACATCTCTGTGTCAAATGTTCACTGACAAAAAAAATGTGCAACAGTGAAAAAGGTGAAAAAATTAGAGATGAAAATTCTCCATGAAGCTAGAAAAAAACCAACTCAGCAGTGAGGAGCAGAGCGCGGTTTAAGCCTCGTTATCTCTTCGACAAGCATTTGGTCCTTCGCCGACTCACTTCCTCTTTTCCTTGAATGATCATAAACCTCTCATGTTTCTTGTCTTGAACAATTTCAGCCCTACATTGAATATTCTTTTACTTTTTATTGCTTGTTATTACTGTTTTCATTACTACTTATATTTCTTGAAATTAATGAGTTTTTCTGCTCGAAGAACCCAAAATAAACACTCCCCTTTGTGTCCTCCAGATCTTAGCACCTCCAGTTCCTCTTTCTGCTCCTCCCTCTCATCCCCTAAGCTGAGCGCATGTTTGCAAGGAGTTTGTCAGCTGGCCGTGGATGATTGTGCGAACGTACGTCACTCGCGCCCATTATCGAGGCCATTTATAATTAGTGGTAAACACCGCAGTACATAAATCTTCTCACTTCTTCCGCTTGGGAGATCGTGGATCCGTTGCAAAGCGAGCAGCTGATTTAGCAATTCGTTATGGCAAGGAAATAGGCCGCGCCCAAGCAATGTTTCCCTAACTTTTCTTGTTGAGTTCACGCTCTTACTCTTGGTTTGACGTCCTTGGGCAATTGTAGGATTTTTTTTCAATAGTTTGGCGAGAAAACCACGCCAAAAACTGCTGTAACAGTCGCAGTTTGAATTTCTTTCTATTTAATTTTTAATTTACTGAACTTATGAGAATTGGTATTCATTACTAATCTTTTACTTATTGCTGAAAAGTCTAGCCACGAAATATATGTACGATCAACAGCAGGCTAATTTCATACTTTTATTTATTTATTTCATGAGTCTAAAATTTTACCACAATCTCATGGTCATGACCCACATGACATGCTAATTTGTTTGGCACTTATGCAGCTCCAGAAATCTGGAGAAAAAAAACTTTCTGAAAAACCTTTCTCATATTTGTTCTCTTTATTTTCATTTCTTTGCTTTTATTTCTAGTCATTGGACTTCGAAATTATTTTCGAAGTCGACTAGCCGGAAACTTTGTTTATTAACTGGAAATATTATTTATCATTACCTTGTTTTTATCAAATTTATTCCTGAAATTTCGGCCTTCCGTGTCCCTCTACCTGGGGGGACACAACTCTCTCCGTGCCCTTTGGACGAACTAGGACGCAGAACCAATAAACAATTATTATGGTACACGCTAACTAGTTAAACAATTTATCCTCCATTAAGAGCTTTAGGACATCCGAGTAGGAGGGTTGATTTGGCAATATCATTCCTTGGACGGAATGGGTTGGTACTTCTGATCCAATGTAATCATAAATATCATTCTGGCAGAATTCCATTTCGGTGGCCCTGAGATCCTAGAAAAAAGTCCGCAGCTGACCTTTGCACAGAAGGAGGTGGATTGTTTGACCGGCTGAAGCCGAGAATCGCTTCATTTACCAAGTGAATGAATTTTTCATTCACTATCATTCACCTACTACTGTAAAGTGATGAATGAATTCGGAGAAACAAACTGTCTACCATATTTAAAATGAAACTTTTTTACGTTCCTTCCATAACTTTTGCAGAGTCACGTATCAAATGGAAGAAATTACACGAAGTTCATGAAAAAAATGTAATTTCCGTGCTGCTCATGTCCGTTTCACCGTTAGGCTGCTTGCTGACCCACCTCGGCTTCTCTTTCTTCGCTTCATGGCTGTTGTGGACTAAAACAGGTCGAACGTACGCCCTTACGTAGACAATGCCTTTGCTGTTGCCGTGACGACTTCATGATGAGATTTGCTGGGAAGCAAGCAGTGACGGGGAAAAAGATAGTTTGCTGTCAAGTTTTAGCACCAGCTTTGGCAGCAGTGGTGACTTTTACAGCGACCCTGCGTACGTTATCAATTGCAAATTGCAGATTAATGCAAAAAGTTCACAGAACCGCCGCGTCTGCAGCCCGCACTGCACGTGCAGTTCACGCTTTGCTCGAGGGCTCTGCTGTGTGCAGCTTGCAGAGCACAACGACGACGAGGTTTAGGAGAGCTGCTCGAGCCGGAGCGGCCGGTGGGTCGGACGGCGGGATTTGATTAGCGCCAGACGGCGTCTGATGGGTCATCGAGGGGCCGGGGCGAGGGGCATCGATCGCGCTGATGCAGCAGCAGCAGCAGCACGAGCTGAGTTCACACTCTCCCGGACCATAATCGGCTTCCTCACTTCTCGATCGATGGATGCCGCATCGATTGCCGGCGTTGTACGGGAATGCCTGCTGTCGCTGTTCGTTCGTGGCAGGCGGTCGAGGCCACGACGACGACCTGTTCCGGTCCTGCGACCCTGTTCCCTGCTTCGGGCAGCCGGCCTGGCACCGTCTCGAGACCCATTTCTTGGATTTATTCATGCTATCGAAGTGTATTCTGCAGCACCAATTGACAAATGCTCCGTTTCTATTTTCTGAGGACATTTTTCTATTTTTAAACAGAGCACCAAAATAGAACTCTCTTCTCGACAAGTTTGATGTCCTAGTAAATAGTACATGCGGCGGTCGTCCTATTTCACTCGCTCTTTAACATTTTGTCTGCTACTCACAACTGTGTTAAGGACATCATTACACTTTCATCGCTCGGCAGTCGAGAAAATTTTAGTGTTTCGCGGATGTAGGTGGAACCGAATAATGTAATAGACATATTCGAGTTCGATTGAATTGAAAATTTGGATCTTCTAAGCCCTGGAAGAAAATAAAAAGGGTTTTAGGGCTTTTTTATTCTTAAGCATCTGCATTTTTGAATTGAATCCTGAATTATTAACGAAATCAAATTATTATTCTTCATTTGGTCCCAACTATATTCGTGAAATGCCAATATTTACAGCGCCTTTCCACGTCGGGTTAATTTTATTCCATATTTTCGATTGCACACCTGCAAAAGTGACGCCTCGCAACGCCATTACCAGTGCAGTTGAGAAGCCCATTAGTGTAATTTTCACACCTTACTGGTTCCATAACAACATCAAAAAAAGCTCTAGTGATAGAAACCAACTAATGTTCGGAGTTTTGACGTCACAATTCTGTTTAGTAGTCATCCCAAACACAGCGGGAAAATGGCTCACGTGCGCTGTGGTATCAGGTGTCGCCAATGGTCTGGATTTGGCCTTTGGACGGCCATCACACTCGTCCGATTAATTTTTGGTTTCTCTCTGCATTCAATGAAATTTTAAGGTGTTGCTCTCTGGATTGGCATGTATTCCTTTGCTGCTTTGAAATGCAGAATTTTGAGAAGCATGATATTCCGTAATTCTCTACGCACTGAGAATTCTATTGCTCATAACGCACTCCTTTTGAGCAACAACTCGTGCGCATGCGTAGCGGAAAAGCAAGATTGAATCTCCGAATGCTAAAAAAGGCAGAATGTTGAACTGACATTTGTTCGAAATCTTTTCGAGAATTCTTTGAATTTTTCACGTTCCATTCTGCTCCTTTCGCTAGATGATATTAAATAATGATTCATTAACAGTGGAAAGCAAACCAAAAACAAAAGCTTTCGAAACAACTTTCCACAGTGAATATGTAGTCATGCCTTCTCTCTGCCTATATGCCTCGCGTGCCTCTCGTACTACCGCAAACTTTCATGGCTTTCTTTTCTCTCCTGCGTATCTTCAAGTATCTTTCCTGGTGAAATGGAACACGAGGTTCTGCGTTTAGCTTGCTTTACAAATGTTTTCGTGCATGACTGCCTTTTACAGAAAAGATCGTCAACTCTCTCTCTCTCTCCCTGAAAAAAAGTAGGGCACCCTGCGCAAAGTCGATATATTGTTAACGAGCAAAGTATGGTATGAATCACTGACTAAATTTATGTGTTGCTTGCACGTCGAGGAACAAACATCCTCACTCTATGTCATGGCTTTTTTGTGGCTTGCTCCTCTATTCATTACTGTTCATTTCGGAACTGCATGAATTCAGAGCACGCCATCTGGATGGTCCAGAGTCCAATCACAGCACGGGCACTAACTTGTTTTTTGCAAGCTATGCTGACCGGCGATGAAAAAATGCAGCCTTTCATAACAATTCTTTTTTTAGACCAATTTTTTGTGCACACACAATTTTTTGAACTTCAGTTTTAGCATAGATTCTGGGTGCTTCTTCTAGCAAGCTCTCCTTGAAAAATAGGAGTTTGTCTGCTTATCATGCTTCTTCACCTCTGGATTGCTTAAGTTCTGTAGGAACTTTGTGGCAGAACAACTCCAGGTGATAGAAGCAACATTTGGACTGGCTCCATCTTGTCTGTTCGTCATTTTCCCTTGATCCATTTTGTTCTTCGAAAAAAAAACCTCCACGTTGTCCATTTGTGTTCGCAATGTGTATTTTGAGCGTAACTTTTCTGTCAAGGTAAAGAATCCATGCATGCAGGTTGTTATCGTTTTTTTGTTCTTTTTTTCTCGAAGGCGTCAGTGATCTTGTAGTGCCATTCCGCGCCGTCTTTGTTTGCCTCTAAAATTCCCGGTTCCTTCTCCGAAACCAGTCTAAACTTTTTGGCACTACTCCACATCCAGGGTCCCAATGACTTCAGGGATTTTTCGTCAAAGGAAGGGTTATTCAAGGTGCTGAGAAAGAATGTCGTATCCATTTTGTACCGTAGCTCCATTTACCTGGGGTGCACCTAGTGCCACTGCCATTTTCCCGCCAATACTTACACTTTATTTCATCCTAAAATCCCACCGTAACCCTACAAAACTGGGGGCTTAGTACAAAATGAGTGCGAATTCTGTAATCAATGCATCAAACAACCCCATCAACGAAATCTGAGCGAAACTTTATTATGCTATGGCGAATCTACCTATCTCTATAGTTCTGTCATTCTGTATCAAAGCCCCGTTTTTATGGGGTTGCGGTAGGTATACGGTAGATACGGTATCCCAGATAACCCTCCAGATTCTCTATAAATGGATTATTTGGAAGGCTTATCACGATTTCCGAAATTTTTTACACGACGATCCCATTCTTCTGCCGGGTTCGGCATTTTATTTGAATTTCCTGCAATAATTCTATGGTAACCTCATGAAAACGCGGTTGCTGTGCAAAATGGACACGACATTCTCATCCAACATCTATAATGACCCTTCCGTGCAAAATTTAGGGGTTCCTGTGAGATAACGTTGTGCTGTGTAACCGTACCAAAATTGGGGTTATTGTACAAAATTAGTACACCATTCGTGTTCAATATATCAAGTGGTTTCTTCTTTCCACAATGCAAAGCCTCAGAAAAAAACTCCTTGAAGTTTTTGGGGCCTCGGATGTAGAAAAGTGCATTTTTTCCAAACTAAAAAATTCATAGTCCTGTTAGCTTCCAGGCTCCTATTTCCTATGCAAAACTTACGCTCATTGCTGAACTAGCTCTGCCACCTAGTTCTTCAAATTCAGACTGAGAGATGACATATATAGTCTCTCCGGCTCACATCAAAGCCATAATTCGAGCGTGGGATTCGCCCAGGACAAAATTTACTTGACGCCATCAACGCGTGCCGGTCCCGAGCGCACTGCGCCAGTGATTGCGTGAATTCGTGCGAGTGTGGCAGTTCTGTTCGTGAGTACTCGTCTCACGTGGGCGGAAAAACTGCAAAGGCTCTTCACGAACCTGCAGTTCGCTCATGCAGAAGCAGAAAATTTAGTTTGTGCACTTCCTCCGGAAAAAGTCCCGCCTGTACTTTGTCACTGCTTTCGCGCACCTTGTGTACCTTGCTCTTACAGTCGTCTCCTTCTCAGTTTGTGCCTATGCCGTTACCGTCCCAGTGGAACAATTCCCCGGGCAATTCTCTACTGATCTCTCTACTCTTTTTACGACTTCGAAATTGCACGAGTTTAGGGAACTCGCTGAAAAATGGCTCAACTTTGTGAACAGAAAGTTTATACCCCAACCGAGTGTAGATGAACTGCCAATTTCAAAAATCGTAGTTATCGAACGTACTGCATGTAGCTGCAAGACAATTGGCCCATTACATGCATAATTCTAGACTCTACTGGACGTGAGCCAAAGCTATAGCAAGCGGCAGTGCACGGAAGAGCCCTAGGGGTCGGGACCAGGGCTGTGCGTTAGAAAAATTTCAGATTTCGTTAATCCGTTAATTCGTTACGTTAGGCCAAAAATGGTCTTTACACGTTAATGCGTTAATTCGTTACGTTAGTAACGCACAGCCCTGGTCGGGACCCGCCTGCACGCGCTGCCCCACACGCAACGTAGCATCCACATATTCATTGCTGTCATCGTTCCCTTCCTATTCCGGTCCCCCTGGTTCCTTCAAAAATTTCAGAATTCGTTAATCCACTGATCCGTTACTTTACTGAAAGAAATGGGCATTACTCGTTAATTCGTCACTTTACAATACACAGCCCTGAAAAAGGTCCAATCGCGAGCTCCACACCAAGAATCGAGAATAATAACGTGGGAAGACGCAAGCGTAGCGGTACGTGCGAGTGGGTCCGCACCGCTGGAGTCTCCTACATAGGATGAGTGTGTGACTGTTTATTCAGAAAAAGATGCCATCTCTTCACACTCGTAAGGTTCGAGAGCTTAATTCGGTTGATCATGAAGCCGTTTATCCGAAATTCTCGGTGAAAAGCCCCATAATGGAACTGTTCATCCAAACTCATCTGAAAATCGAAATGGTCATTTTAATGTCGATTCTGTAGGATCACGATTTTTTAAAGGTATTATTCCTGCCCATTTTTGTCCATAGTAGAAAATAGAGGGGGATTTTGTTTTTGGATATTTCCACAAGGAGATATCATAATTCTGCGTAACTATGGACCGTAGTTGTCCACATCCTTTCCTCGACACAACTATGCTCCTTTCTGTTTTTTTTTTCAGCGAAATAGTGAAGTATAGCGGTATTCCGGTACGTAGCGGTTTATCTGGCTGTGTAGCAATGTAGCCGTTTAATCGGAATCGGAAGCGGGTTACTCGAAAGAGGCGACAAGTACATCCAAAAAAAAAACAGCTCGCCCCCTCAATTTAGCCCCCCCCCCAACTTTCAGCTCTCATCGAGTCCGATATGCTCGACTTTTGGAATCAACAGCAAGTTTGCCTAATATTCGGGAAAATGCTTGAATTGATAGATATTATACTTTGCGAAAAGCCATGTTACCCATGTAGACACGTTTGGGCGACTTTTGAGTAAATATCTCCAGGACTACGATCCATAAAACGCCGTCCAAGCAAGCTATCGATGGTTACAGTGATTGGCTCACCAAAAGGGCACATGATCCTATTTAGGTTGCGTAGCACGTCAAAGCTGTTCTGTAAATCTGGTAGCACAGGGTTATGCGTCCATGAATCCCAACCCAGGTGTCTAGGCTGCTTTTTTTCACCATGAAACCTCCAAGCTTTCAAGCGAATTGCTGAAATGTGATATGCCTTCTTTGTCTCAGCGATCTAATTGAAATAATGTAATCCATTTTGCTGTGAGATCGGTCTTTAATCCTCATAGTCCCAGTATACATGAAGTTTCGTTCCATAGATAGGTCAAAATGTTTTCTTTATTTTCAATCTATTGGCCGCACAGCTTCGAATTTAGATTTTCCTCACAACCTACTAGAAATAGCGTAACAACCACGGCCAAGCTTCTGCTCCTATAATTTTCTCTCACTATCCTCATCATCCGTGCTTCATCTCTCATTATCTGTCATACTTGCTATCGATTCGTGGATGCACCCAATCATACCAGGATTGATCGGCTGCCCTTCTGACAGCTGTTCTCTGGCGTTGTTCATCGGTCTTTCGGTGCTGGCCTCAGCTTTGGTCCCTAGTACTCCCCCCATTGTGTTGTAACTTACTTCGCGGCCAAAATTATTATAGTTAGGACTTATCGGGAGATTGTGCACTGGACTCTGAAACACACTGTTCCATAAATACGATCTCCTGTTTGTTCAGCATTTTCCACCTTAAGTAAGGATGCCGCTGTTGCGAATCGTTGCTACTGGCATCTTTCTGGAGTTCTTTGTTCCTCCAGTTTATCCTGTTTCCCTCTCACCCTCAAGTGTAACTCCTGCATTACCAATACAAGTGGTTTGGCCTGGTTCGTCGTGCAGCGGCGCACTTGTTCGGCAACCATGTGACGTGTTATTTTCCAGCCACAGAAATTTGCTCCGTTTGTAAACTGATGCGGAAACCCGTTTGTTCGCTTACTTTTCCGACCGCCGTCCTCCTGCCAGTGTTTACGATCCGTGACTCATCGTTCATGGCACTCGCGATCATCGAATAACGTCTGACAAATCACTCGGTTTGCTGTGGTTTGTGGTTACTGATCACTGAATATTGGCCGTTGTATAAATAAATCACTCAATCAGTTGGTCTTAAGTGCAGGAACTTGTTCTGAGCCATCCTTGCTGGCCATGGATTAAGTTCACTTCAGAAGACAGTGAATTGTTCGTGAAGACGTTAGCCTGAGGCAGTGGCGGACGAGGGTGAGGGGGGAGTCGCCGAATTTACACAATTACTTCATAAACTGAATGAAAATTTTGTATGAGTTTTTTGTCTTTTATTTTTTTAATTGTTATTTTTGAATATTTGCTATTAATTATTGATTATTTAAATTAGTATTTTTCCCATCTTTATTTCCCGTTTAGGCCCCCAAAACGGTGGTGACCCTGCTTTTTTTCCAACCCCTCCCCCACCTGCCGCCCACTTTCTGCGTCCGCCACTGGCCTGAGGGGTAAGATTTCAAGCCAACCTAATAGCACAAATCACGAAAGTTACATATTCATTGTTGGGCTACTCTTACTGACCATACAGCATTAGGTGAGCCTTTCTTAGTGAGAGCTAATTTCACCAAGTGAAGCCTCCGCTAGCCAGAAGTTTTTATTCCGCTCCTGGTTCTCGACTTCCAATCTCACCTTATTAAGTGCAGCAGATCCCAGCAATTGAGGCCCACGAGCACGCGCTGCACCATCTATTTGGGCAGGTTAGGACGGGAGTCAGCAGGATTGGACGAGAATGAGGACGGTGGTATCAGTGAAATGTGTGGATGCGTAGAGAATCAGTGCAACATTGCGTGTGAGCTAGGCGTGCGCGAATGGGCCTCGACCAGTGAAGTTTCCTGTGCCTAAGCCATGTACGGTCTTTCTTATTTTTACTGAATGTTTCACAGAACATTTAAGTTCTTTTTTCTTCATTTCGTCTTTTTTCTTCCCCTTTTTCCTCCTTGTGTTAGTGCATTTCTATGAATCTCCGGTGGTTTCCCAGTGCTAACTTATCTTTTTACTTAAAATTCCCAGCAACGTGTTTTCCTTACATCCTTTCAGTGCTGAAGACATGAAGGCGATTTAGAATATTAGTTCTTTTGGCATATCCCATTATCGTTCCCTTAAACGTACTGGTAGACGAAACGTAGTGAACCAAACTAAAGTAAGCGTAGTGAACCAAACTCGCAAAAAAAAAAAGAACTTTAATGGATATAGGCGTTGATCATTATTGTCTAAGCGATTATGTGGATAGCACACATTTCAATGATTTTTACCCTCCCCCCCCCCCCCCCCCCCGGTAGAGGATAAAGGATAAAAGTGGTCGGCGTCAATCAATCCCCTTCATAGGATGCGCCACGCATTCGACTTCATCTGTACATCGTAGAGACATTGAATGCGTGTGTGAGCCCTGTGGATGGAGGGCATGGTTGGCCTCGGGCAGGATCAAACCATTGATCGTGCAAGTGAACAGTGATCTGCTACTGCTACCACTGCTCTACGCGCTGACCTTCGGAAGGGGGTGGAAATGCACTTCATTTTCACGCGAGAAATTCGACTGTCATAAAATCGGCCTTTTTTCAGTGCAAAATAGTTATTGCATTTATGATCAGCCTCTTCGAAAAAGAAGAAAATACGAGTGCAGGTTTTAAGGGTAACTGGAGTGAACCGGTAATTGTGGATGAAAAACTACGATAAAATCAGTGGTGTCATGCACCAAGGGAAAGCATAAATCATTTTTTGTATCAAAAACTGGTTCGATACGTGCACTTGCCAGGGTCCACGTAAAAATAAGATGTAAAAATGGCATAAGATTGTTTCTAGTTCCTTCTCTTTAGCAGTATTTCTGGAACATTTATTTTCGATTAATTGTATTTGAAACTAATGTTTAAATAAGATTATTTTATCTATTTATTTATTTATTTTACTTTTTTATTTTCTATTTATTAGTTTATTTTTATTTAATCTTTTTTTTGCATTTTCAGTACTCCTGTCAGGCAGATCATTTTTTGGCCGAGGCCTTTTTTTCTTTTTTTTCCTTCTTGCCACGCCCTCTCGCACGTCCTTTCTGTCTGGCATTGTGACCGAAACTGGTATTCACTGTCGCAAAAGTCCAACACGTCCTGATGCGCAATAAATGTGTATTGACGGACCTCTACAGTGTTCCTTTACCTTACCCCTTAAGGACCCATGTGAAAATGTCACGGTATGACAGAACAAGAGCACGAGGATGTAGAGAAACTAAATCGCGTCGAAACCGCGTTGCGGCGTGGCGACTCCGCAGTTGCGATGCGGTGCTAGCGAAGGCGCTAGTGGCAAGGAAAGAGGTTACACTGCGGCAGAAACGCACATAACGGGCTAGCAGCGCGTATCACCGTTTTTGTATGAAATTCTCGTTGCCAATATCCAGCTCAAACTACCACACATCAGAGTGTCCATATATCTGCGCATGCGAGATTTTTTTTTAGCATTTTGTCTGTTTTGAAGGATGTATACAGTGTTTCACGTAGGATGCTAGTTGTATGTAAAGACTGCATGGGTTGTATGTAAAGACAGCAGTTGAGGAAAAGGGGAGAAAAGAAGGCAATCCGCATGGAGACTGAGCCATAATCGCGTCTGAAACAGGCTATATAATTAATTGGATTTGAAAGAAGCCATGACGACTCACTGTGGCTACCGTCGCCTGATTCGTAGAGGGGTCCATACATTCTCTCGGAGCT
>KN726154.1:26033-46455 GCA_000816745.1 Ancylostoma duodenale
ATTTTCGCCGCTTTCGGTCGGGGCGAAAAATTTGTGGGGTTTGGAGGTATGCGTAAACTTTTACGCGCCGCAAGCATGAATAACTTTTAACGCACGTGCACTGCACATGATAGGATTAGGTAAAAACAAATCAACTGTAAGAACAGGAACGAAATAAAACAACACTGGGAACGTGAAGATCTGGGAACAAAGAGACGAACACCATCTACAGCTGACGGTTGAGGGCTACTTTAAATTTTTTGTGGTTGCTGGAAAAAGTAATTATTTTAGGTAGTTTAGTATTCCCTTTTCCAGATCTGTATGTGAAAAACCCTCTTCTAAAAGAAGATTTCGGTTGACTTGAGTAAAGCTTGGTTTTACTTCCCTCAGTAATAAAAGACGAAAAAGTGTAAAAGTCTTCCAGCTTCAGTCCGATATTACTAGTGATAATTTTATGTACCAATATTAAATCATTTCTCTCCCTCCTTTTCGCGAGAGTCTCAAGTTTGACCATTTTGTTCCTTATGGTACCCCCAGAGATGGAGTCCAACTGGAAACCAAGTGCTCTTACAAGCAGTTTTCTCGTGAAACTATTTTGAACTCTTTGAAGCCTTTCTATGTCTTCCTTCTTGACCGACCAGAAAACAACCGAAAACATCTGTTTGATAGAAGCTATACTGTTGAAAACATCACAAATTCCAATTCTCTGTAAACGCGAACCTTTCTTTTTTTAATTCACATGTTTTTTCTTCGGCAGTTTCGTCCCTGCAGTGACCCGACGTTCCAGCATTCGTTTTACAGCATTTTTCCAAATGGAAGTTTGTTCGAGAGCAAACCCCCATTTATGATTAATTTGCCTCTGATAATTTTCTCACCGACTTCATCGTTAATTATCGACGAATTTTCGATAGCACTTTTGTTGTTTGGATGATGAACCACTGTTCAATACATGCCGAGCTTTCATCGTTTCACTTGCTCCTCAATATTCTGCCAGCATGACTGGTCTACCTAAAAACATCTATGGGCTCCAGTCTGGATTTAATGCATTTCACTTCTCTTGTGGCACAGATTAAACAGTAGTTTTTTAATGATCAACCGGTCTCGCCAGAAATTTCGAGAATTGCGGATTAGCGACTCTCTTACTCTTAATACTCAACGTCGTATAACGTAAAACCACATTGATAAGAATACTATCTCCACCTTACGCAAACGTCCGCCCTAAGCTATCATGTTTTAACAGCGTTCTTCTTGATCATTCGCAGTTTTACCTAACCTCCCTTTTCTATTCCTGGAAATGGGAAACATATACAACCTCGATACGCAAGAAGTTGTAATCAAGTCTGGTCGACAAATGGGAACAAAAAAAGTGAAGGGATCTTCCCCATTCTGTATTTCTCCAACTACCACTAATTACTCGCCTTTCTCGTGGAGAAAATCATGCGATTCATTATGCACAACAAACCATTTTGACCTTCACTAGGACATTAATTCCTCAACAACAGCGATGCTGAGTGGCCTGGACATTCTCCCATTCCCGTAGCTAGGCAGTCACATCAGCAGATTTACTTCTTTATATCGCTGGAGTACTTTTAATCCTACCGTCACTCGACTATTTTATTCCAACTTTTTGTACTGCTCTACACATAATACAGCTGTTGGTGGAGAAGCTTTGGTTCAGATTCGAGGGCATGTTTTCAATCGTTCTTTCAACTAAAAAACTTGTCTCATGAGTGTGAAGAAGTGAGCTTGCTACTTGGAATATACCTCCCTTCTGAAAGCGGAAGGCTCAAGAAACATGTAAGACCATCTTCTTGTCATGCTCTTGACCTTGGCTGATTAGCTAACTAGCTACCAAATTCTGGTTCCTAGTCGCGAGATTTATGGTAGTTATTGAGAAGACGTCAACCACAGCTGCATATTACATAATGATGCCTTTGAACACGTTTCACTCTACTAATTTCTGTTCAAGGTTCTGGAGAAGCGGTACGGCGGACGTGCTTGTGCCCACCGAGCTGCCATCGTCATCCAGAGGGCGTATCGTGACTACCGTCTGAACCGGCGATGGAGAGAGATGACGTCACCCTCACAAAGGTATGCTGTGTCATCAATTTCTTTTTACAGCCTCTTGTTCGGTTCCTGTTTTGTGGGCGGTTTGCCGCAACTGTAGTTTCTTATCTTACCTTATTATATACAAACTTCAGTATTTTAATTGAAATTAGTTTTCTAATATTTGTTCACGTCATTGTTCACTGTTATGGAATGGTTGTGCTAATTTTTACTCTTAATTTAGCCTTGTTTGCAATCCATTTCTTTCAAAATTCAGCCTATACTCTTAAACAGTATTTTGTTTACTAGGAAAGAACGAATAGAGCAAAGTCCGCGGTCAGGGAAACGTCAGGACTGTAGTTGTTTATCTTTCGCGGAGCACCAGAGAATCGCGTACTAGTTAGATTTTTTTTGTTCATCAGAATTCCGTTTTATAAAGTTAAACTTGTTCACAAGGTGAATTCATGGAGCTTCTGAATTGAGAAACTTTTTCAAACTTTCCAACGAATTTACACCGCTGTCACCATCAACTTTTGAAGTGATCGTGCAACGAGAAGTTCCCTTCACGCAGTGTTCAATGTTCGATATGTTTTCGATTTCGGCACCGCCCAACAGATAGCAAAATATAGTGAGCACTAATTGAATCACGGTGGCTTCCCTATTCGTTCACTTTCCCATTTTCCCATTTTCTTTAATGCTAGAGTGGAATCTTTCTTTGCTTTGATTCCATTGTACCGCTCACAGAGCAAATATACGAGAAATGAGCGGCAATCAAGTGCGGTAAAACTAATGTTTGAGGTTCTATTCAACACTGCATTCCTCGCATATTACTCTCAGCGTGTTTCTAAACGATGTAGAAATTACTCTCGGACGTGGTTATGTCACGATCTTCGTTCTATAGTCTCTTAGACTCTTCAGAGGTTTTTAAGCGGTTTACCTTATCGTCCATCATGCTTTTCTTGTGCCTTTGCAGATTTTCCAATTCTCCTGGCGTTGACGAACAGTTGACTATCCCTGCGAAAGCGTCTTCGAAGTTGTCAAAGAATACTACATCTAACAGGTTTGTAACCGTCCTCTTCATCCTATACTGTTTACGCTGAGCCGTTTCTGAAATTGGTTGTCCACCTTCAGGCTCTTTAT
The DNA here is from genome assembly GCA_000816745.1 of Ancylostoma duodenale. Classification (NCBI taxonomy): domain Eukaryota; kingdom Metazoa; phylum Nematoda; class Chromadorea; order Rhabditida; family Ancylostomatidae; genus Ancylostoma; species Ancylostoma duodenale. The sequence goes on from KN726154.1 coordinate 29,199, forward strand.
TGAAAAGTTTCTTTGATGACCCTTGCACTGGATTATTTCATTACACTTGTACTCACATCTAAAAAAAGTGATTTTCCTATTGCAGTTGTTGTTTCTTTGACCTGTAATCTCGCATTGTTTACGTTCAGTAGTTACTGTGAGTGATTATTAAAGCGCGCTATAGGCATCATATACTTTGGTGTAGGTTGCATGCCACATTTGTATGTGTGGGTACTAACTTATGTAACATTATTTGAAATTAACTTATCGTTACCAGCATTTTGTCAAGAACTAGTTCTGTTTATACGTGCACTTTGGTTGCAAGGCTGCTTTTCTGAACGACGTAACTTTTTTTTCAGAAGAACATGCTATCATTGCTACGATATCGAAATGCTGGGAAAAACTGATCAGATTCTTGCGGTGTCCATGTTAGGCGGTTTAATTGATTTGGCGCTAGAAATTCCCTCGTTGGGGTGGATATCAGCCACGATGCAGATCCGATCGACCGTTGCTGCCTTTATCGAGTCTCAGCGCACTGACAGCTCGCTGTCCGCAATCTATCCGGCTGACCATCTTCACAAACACCAGCCATTTGACACCTCCTCACGATGCACCTCCCAGCATATAATGCTCTCATGGTCGCTGTGCAGCCACCAGCGCTGTCAGGCTTCCTCTGCCAAATTACTTTCCCATTTTAATTAAGTTGCGAAATAAACATTTGTCTGGATGGATTAGATTCCTGGTCCGAGTAGCGATTACCTGATCGTATAGAATTTCAAGTTAATGGAAACATCGAACACTAAGAGAATTCAGATGAATACACCTGTTCGAAGCAATTTTCTCAATGCGCGGAATATTCCGGATGTATCTGGAATTCCATCAGTTTCTGGCAATCTCCATCGGAAGTTGTTGCTTTGGCATGCAAAATGAACTGTGTTCATTGCTGAGCAGTAGAACTTTGGTCAGAAATCAAGATAACAAGGTTAATCGATGTGCACAATTATTGATTTGGCGCAAAATAGGATTTTAAGTGCGGCAATTTCGTCCACATCAAGTATTCATTTTTGTGTATACATCTATCCATCATTCTTCTGTCCCCAATCCATTCTCTTTTCTTTTCTTTACAAGCGTTTGCGGCCATGAGTACCTTTTAATCGTGGGCCATTCGTTCTTTGGTGAGTCACTGATCAGCTTTGCTTTTCGCCGATTTGATCGCTGTTGACTCCTAGAAACGGTTGTATTTGCGGAATTTGAATTTAGTACTTGAATTTTCTTGGATTAGTTTTACTGCCTTGATTCTTGGAAATAGTGTTTCTTAGGAGTTGTCTTTCTCGACGTTCGCTACCACGTACTTTGCTGCGCAAGATGTCTGCACCATAGTGACAGCACCCGAAATATGATATTTATTCCCACTCCTCTAATTTGTCGTGGCATTTGAACATATGGTGTTTTGAAGTCGATCTCCGTTGCACTTGTTGCTTATGATTGAGTTCTTCAGGTACCTGCCTTCAACTTCATTGAGTGCTCAGCTCCGCGCTGATCGCGCACAGCTGGCGGGTTCATCTGAACTACTGGCTAGAAACAAACGAACGCCGCCATCTCCTTCTCCTTCATCCCCTCATCCGAACAGGAGTATGATAGGTGGGTTACAGTGTGTTCACTTACTTGTGCAATATTACATTGTTCTTTCATCACCTCTGCTCCATGTTAGACATGTGTTTCCTTCGCAGAATTGATGTAGAGAAATTCTTCACGATTACGGTTGTGAGTTAAATGTGCGTTTTTTCCCTCGAATTCAAACTACCAATTTCGGCTATGACGCATCTCTTTCCTACAGTAGCATGACCACCCCTTCTTCGTTTTCGCGACTATCAGTCTGACCTGAACGAACGTTTTCATCTATTCCTGTCTTCAATTCGAGAGAAAGCATGAACACGAAGTGGGTGCATTCATACGAAGAAATGAGGGGAAGTATCGGTTGCTACGGCTAATGTTGTGTACGATGTCCCTAGCGTTGCCTGATCTTTGACACCGACTAGTCATGTCATTTAGGAACCTCGGTTTGTTTGTGTGATTGATTATCAGCCCATTTGAACTGTGTACTCGACCAAGGCCGCATCGATATTTAGGTCTTGACTTTGTTTGGTTTCATAGTAGCCTTGGATGTATTTGAGAATTTCTCTATCTTCACTTCTCTACTACGTCCAGCTGCCCTGGCTGCTCGTATTATTCTCTTTTGCCGGCTGGGCCGATCACTTGGCACCTTCATCAGCGCAGTTGCTCTTTTTCACATTTCGCCGCCCACACTGGGCTGTTCCTTGAGAGCATGGCATCACGATCCATGATTTTGCCACTGTTTTGCTTGAATATTGGTGTCTCTCACATATTCAGCTCTGTTATGATTTGATGTTGCAACTCTAATCTGGGCTGTTTGCAAGCGTTTTCTTTTTCCTTCACCGCAAATTGTATTCGAAGCACTTTATTGCTTGTTTAACGAAGTAAGATGACAGGTGTTTCTCGTCCTAGTATAGCGTTTGGATTGCCACTGACATCGCACTCGCTATCATTGAACCTGGATCAGTTCAAATCCAAGGTTTAATAGTGAATTCTGTGTGTTCCTTTACCGATCGTGTATCGCATCTTTCTCGGTGCCCTGGACACCCTGCCAGTAAATGTTTGGGGAAAATTTCCATCCCATTGGCAGAAGATGACGGAGAAATCAGAGAAATTTCTCAATACTTTCTAGTGAATTACTGACACATCAGGAAGGCCAATGAGTTTGTTGGAATAAGAAGTCTGTCTTCTTAGATGTATGTAGGCCTTGTATCGAAATTCTGCTGGAATGGAAGAATACCCGTTTTTTGCAGAATTTCACCGGAACTTGCTGCTAACGACGCTAGTTTTTTGACGTTGCAGCTCGTTCCAAGTTTCAGTCGTGTCTTGGATGTGATAATGTGATTTCCTGTTGAAAGCACAGGATACGCTCGGATGCGCTGCAAAGGGGCGTATTTTAAATAAGCGATTCTTCTGTGGAAACTTCCATTTTGTGTAACCGGTGGTGGACTGGACTGGTTGGAATGGCTTGTGTTCCATAGATTTTCGTTCGATCTTAAATTATTCCGAGAATTGAAACCTAACGTCGAGTCGTTGGCATTCATTGAACCGGTTCCTAATTTTGTGCGGATGTAATGACATGAAATTCTGTTAGAATTCATTCTTATGTAGGAAAGTTTCTATTGCTCAATGTCACTTATTTTGGTGACTTATTGAGGCATGTTCACTCAGATTTCGTATCATATCACCTTATGCGAGAATTTAGCTAAAATTTGAGTCGCTGTGCGTGCGTCATGGATGTAGTGCCCCTTTCGTGTCTATTAACGTCACAAACAATCAGGTTGCAGTTATAGACAAAGAATGGCGTCATGCGACCCTCCCCGTTGCAAAGTCTGCTTGCGTTTTTCGTTGCGAAGTCCTTGGAAACTAGTATTTTCTCTGAAATATGACGCGAACTCAGCTTTCTATGATGTACTCGTGACGTTACTTCATTACAAGCCTACTTGATGGGGTTTATGGATGGGGTTTGTGTTTCTCGTGATTTCTTCCCACATCAGTTGAAGTCGAATAATCTGAGAACAGGACAGAAGAGATGAAATGATCTGATAAGGCCAGGTAAGAACTCCGAGTCGAGTAGCGGAGCCAATGCAGTCAGAACCATCATGCTCATGAGGCACTCCCTGCAATCATTCCGTGAATCAGTTCAGTCTCATTTCAATTCTGCAAAAATCGTCTTGTCTCGCTCGATTTCCCCCATTTTATTAAGTTTCGCAACGCAAACTACTTTTGTATATTGTTAGGTGAATTTTCCTAAGCTTCCAATATAATAGTGCTACCGTTACAATCGTGAATGTCTGTTTTATGAAGCCTTCACCAGAGATGGAGGTTAAAAAATGTTTTGTGGAGATTAAAAGTGGGAGAAGTCCTCCGAAGGTCCATATACTTTGGCTAGATTGTAAATTTCTTCCAAATTTGCAGAATTATGTACGCGACATCATCAAACCAACTTCGTGCCAATCGTGGAATGTGCTTGAATCTCGAGGAGCTTCATGAAGCATAGCTTGCCTTGTGAAACACTTATCCTTTCGAACTTGTTCTGAAGAGGGAGGGGTTGAACGTTTTATAGAAAAAGCGAAATACAGCTTCCATGACATGCTTAGCTCACCATCACTTACTCAACGCTAACTGGAGCTACGCAGCCTTCCTTCAGTTAATTTTTTGGTCAATTTACTTCAGGTGAAAAATTTTATTGCTTGAATCATGATGTAATACTTGCAACAAATTGTCAGTTCTCTCTTTTATTGGCTCTTAAACGATTTTATTTATTCTATTCATGCCTATCCTTCTCTTACTCCTACAATCCCGATATTCTTCTACATAAATCTTGAGAAAAAAAAAAACGTTTGTTGGCTAACAGGCCGGTTACCTGCGACCTGCGGTTAAGTAACTCCTCTTTGACCACTGTAATCTTGGAACGCGCCTAATTTAATGCGAGTAATGCGACGACCTTCAAATTCGTTTTACCCAAGCCAAGCTTCCGCTCAGTTGTCTCCATCCTTCTCACATTGTTAGTGTTGTTGCGCAGAAGAACGCGACTCATTTGATGTACCTAATACGAGTGTTCTTTTTTTTGTACTTCGGAGTACTAGTTACTTACCTACCCTGTTTGTTACTTCGGGTTTCCTCAGAGAATGTATAGGTAATTCTGTACTTCTTCAGCATTTGTTCTCGTCTTTCGCGAATGTGGAGTGGTCTCTACAGTGTTTTGAGTATAGTTCGTAGAGGGAAAGCCTCCAACTACTATAAACTACATATAATACTTTCGGAAATGTTCCAATTCAACCGCAAGTTTAATAACTGCTCTGACGAGTCATACCAGTTGCAATAGTGAGTGTCTCATTGGTTGTCCTTGCATTCTCAAACCACCTCATTTGGAGCGAGTTTCGCTGGCGTTTTCAAGGCTATCTGTTAAACGCTTGACTACACTTGCAATTGTTGTCAGTGACTTTCAGAACTACAGTTGCAGTCTGAGTGTCGAATGATTCCAGATAGCTTGATGTCTCCTCGGCTCGTGCAACGGAGATTCCCCCCTGCTGAGCGATTCGTCGTCACACACGCTCCAGGCTGTCCCAGTGCGTGTAATGGCGGTGTCGTGTGGGTGCCTCGTGCCAGCGTCGCTGCCTCTCCGAATCTGAGTAATTCGAACAGCCTTTCTAGGATAGAGAAGGTCGGGATAAGAACGTAAGTCAGGTTGAGAACTAGTTTTTTTTTTCTTCGAAGTATTATTAGTTCTTGAAAAAAGCACGAACTGCACATGGTTCGATATTTTCTTTTATGAGTTCCCAGCGAATTCGGGAGATATTCGTTCTAAATTTGCGATGCTTCCTTCCATATCCTTCAACAATAATCAACAGAGTCGGCTAATTCTTGTGCATTTAAGAGAGGTTCTTTCAAGCACGCTAACTAATTATAATTTATTTAGTTAGTGTGCTTGAAAGAACATGCTTTCATTAGTCGTGAAATTCTGTTCGGATCAACCATTGGCCAGCTTTTCTCTAATGGATTTAATGTCCCGGAAATGCCATATCTGTTCGCATGTAAATGATTTCTTGCCATTTTGAGGAGGGGAAGAATGCGCTGTTCGCTTCAAATCCTTCTCTACACTCTTTTTGTTGCTATGTTAATCGTAACGTGAAATTTTAACACGCATTTCCTCTCTCTCTTCCGATCGTTAGTTCATTTCTTCTTCGCACTCTCTCTTTCAGCGAGCCAGAACACCCACCTGCTCATCTCAGGTATTACAGTGAACAAGAGCGGAAACGGCAGTATCGAATAGCACTCAACTTTTTCAACAAGTAAGTTCTTCACATTGCTTTGTCCCAATTCCTTTTGCATTTCGTGATGTTTCAGGAAACCCGAACGCGGAGTACAGTTATTGACCGCGTGGCGCTTCGTTGATGACTCCGCCGAATCGTTGGCCAACTTGCTTTTCGGGAGGCGTGGACTCAGCAAGCAGATGGTCGGCGAATACATTGCAACGCTGCACTCCACATTCCACTCCTGTGTCCTAAAGTGCGTTGGAACACGGTTTTTCGTCGCTGTTAACGTCGTAAAAACCGATGAACAATGTTTCTCGGTGAAGTGGGCGGAAGGCTGTTCCCCAAATCTGCCCGTCCATTCTGTCAGGCATGCGCGATAACCTTCCAGGGGGAACTTTGCTCACGAGGCATCTGATAAACGAGAGTAGGATGGAACATCCTTCACTAATTCTTTGGAGACCGTGCGACTCATCTGGGCCTTCTTTCGCATGGTTCTGGTGGGAGATCATTAAGCCTCAACGGTCACAGCAGTCTTCCTAGACAGTGACCTGGAAATCTGAAATCTGATAGAAATAAATAAATAAATCTTCTAAGTCAGCACCATTACAAAAACCTCTATTAGAATTTTATTTTTAAGAAGTCGGAGGACAGGAAGGAGCCGGAACGTTGAAAAATGTGGAAATATACAAAAAGGGCGCAGTCGTCAATGGGTTGAGCAAGTGGCTACCATTTGTACACGTGGAGTAAAAGAGCCTCCTGTAGTTAATCGCTGGACAGTTGCTGGTCGCACACCTCTGTCTTATGAAGTTAAGATTCGTTACAGTTATGGACCCTTTTTGAAGAGTTTTTGAATTTTTTTTCATTTTTTGTACTGTTTTTGCTCTTGTCATTCCTAACATGAGATGAAGTACTTTTTGCGACTTCACGAAAAGTTTGATGTTCTAGATAGAATTTGCAGTGTTGAAATGTCCATGCAAGTTTGCATCCTTCAACTTATCTCACTTTTTAGGTTGAACAACCTTTCTGTTTTTTTGCACATAACTCTGTAAGAACTCTTGAGAGGTCTAGGACGAAAGTTGCCTCAACTTCTTGGTTCCCATTTCTAATCGCGTAGTGCGAGATACTTCAGGGTAAAAACTTGTTTTCAATTGTAACTATGATTGTTAATGGTTTTAATGGAACAGAGACCTTGGTTCTTGTTTTCCATCTAGGATACGTGAAGTTTTGGGCTAGATTGTCGCGCAAGATGATCAAGTGGGCTCCTAACGATTACTCCCACTTCTCACATTGAAAAAAAAGAAAAAAGCAGTAGCTGTTTTACTATGGCTGATACTTCAAAACTGTATGAAGACTGCAAACTCAATTAGTGCTTGATGGAGAATTTGCTCGCCTTTCCGTCTCCTCCGGCGAATGTTCTATTCCCAAAAACGAAATAAATTCATTGAACATCAGCTAGTCCAGCTGACATGGGTATTTTGTTATGTGAACTTTCATCACAGCCCTCGTTTTTACAGATATTTCATCGGACAGATAGATGTTCGTGGACTAGAGGTTGACGTAGCCCTTAGGAAAGCTATGCAGTACTTTTTTCTCCCGAAAGAAGCCGAGAAGATTGATAAGATTATCCAGGTGCGAACTTACATTTGAGTTTGAAGTTCACTAGAAGAAAAGGGCATGTTTAGGAGTTTGCTCAGCACTATGCCAAGTGCAACCCGAAGCGAACAAAGCGGTTCCGAGGTGGTTGGGATACGATCCACATGATTGCCTTCGCGGTGATCATGCTCAACACGGATCTGCACTCACCTAACCTCAAGGTAGGAGCTGAGTTTCATGGCAGCACCCATTAATTTGTTTGAAATTTTGTTGTTTTTACTATTATCCTTCCATCAAGTACGTGTCATCATATCTCAAACTCAGATTGGTTCAGGCATCGCAAAGAATGCAGTTAGAGCAGTTCATCCATAACCTCCGTGGACAAGACAAAATGCGCGGAGAGAAGGAAGGAGTGGACATCGATAGGTGTGTAGATCTTCCTCAACGTTCTCTCATGATATTCATGTTTACTTTATTCAGAGCTTGTTTACAAGGGATATACGAGCGTGTCAGAGCGGAAGAGATCCGTCCTGGGGACGATCATGTTGCGCAGGTCGCGCGAGTCGATGCCGCCATAGTCGCTCGAGACAAACCGGTGTGTTAAGCCTTCTTCGCATTGCTGGGTTTGTTGTCCGAAATTCCCCATCAAGCCAAACTGCTATTATCACCGTGTTATTGAAAAGTTGGTGGGAGCATCAGGAGTCTACGGTACGCGAAAGCCCTCTTCACCGATTCAAATTTACAAAAAAAAAGAAAACATGAAGCAGTAGTCTTGCACAATTGTGTGTATTTGTCTCAATAACTTTGGAAGACGGTTTGATTGTCACCTCAGCTGTTTTATCGTTAGCAAATCGACGGAGAGAGTGTTCTTAATGTTTGACACTCATCTATGAGTGAATTCGTGTAACGTTTACTCTATCATTGCAATCATTAGCGTTTTGAGCGAATTCGCATGAAGTGTTTTGATCCACAGCGGTACATGTTCCCTCCCTTAGTGGGCTCGGCGAAGCACCCGCAGTCTGTTTAGGCTCAGCTGTGGTTTGAAATCGATTTTGATGTTTTTAGCGCCTCACTGAAACGCAACGACGTCTGGTTTGCTACTGTCGACTACAGCAGGTGCTCGACCCATCTCGAAAGCAATCTGTTGGCTCCCATGAGAGGGATGTGTTCTTATTCAACGATATGCTTGTGGTGAGTACATCTTTCGAAATTGTTTCCAGCTCCTCATTTGCATTTATTTGTCATTTATTCATAATTTCTAGGTTGCGAAAGCGATTAATAGGCGTCGTTCCTCGTCACACACCTCCTACACGCTCAAACACTGGATGCCGTTGTTGGGAGCCACAGTGATCGAGTTCAAGGTCTGTGTGAGATCTAAAGTTGTTTTCTTTCGTTTCTTTCCGACTTCGCGTTATATCAGCAATCGCATTCACATGCGGTTGTTCTGTGCTGATTTTGGGCATTTTTAGAGAGGCTGCTACGAATTCGGCTTGACAGTCACCCCACCTGCACCTGGTGGTCCGCCCTTGCATTTCAACGCCAGGAATTATGATGATAGGTGAGCAGATGCGTGCAAATTCGCCGTAGTTATCTTTTTATTTCTATTACCACGTTAGGATTCTCCACATCCTCCTGTAGGATTGTGCTTTCTGTTTTTACACCACGTGTATCTCATATCTGAAATTGAATTGTGAGTTTTGCAGCTTTATTCAACAGCGCTTATCTTTTTTGAGATAAATCTTTCGCATGATAGTTCTTTACGGAGGGGACTTAATTCGCTTGAAGCAGTAGCCTATTGTGATTCTATGGAGATCCCAACAGTTTCGCGTGAAAATCAACAGGAAAGGTGATTGATCAGTGGTTGCATTGCTCTTGCATCATTTTTCATTATTTTTGCCAGTGTTGTTCTCTTTGATTGTATTATAGTGTGAGATTCCCGACATTTTTTTTTGCTTTTTTTTGACACTTTTTAAATTCTAAGACATAGGTTCACATGCCTTTTCTAGCGTTGCCGTAGTCGTATGTCATTTCTAACTGCCTATATTGCAGGTGTCGCTTCGTAGCTGACGTGCTGGAATCAATACGGGAGTCCTGCCAGATGGAGGAAGTGCGGCTCGAGCTGGAGATGGAGAAGCATACGCTACGTACCGATAACCAGAGGGACAGCGGACTGCCCGAAATTGACGGGGCAGACTGCCTCCTGCCAAGGAACCCCGCGAACTCGACCACCTACGGCGCCGGACTGGTGCCTACGTTTCGAAGGCTCTCGTTCAACTCCTTGGATTCGGGAGTAGTGGAAGAGACATGTGACGGGAATTCCTAAACGGGCGCTCTCCAGGTGCTGTGATCTCGTTGGCGGTTCATCCCCTCGGCTTTCCTTGTCTAGTGTAGTGATTACGCGTGTGGTTGCTCATTCGTTTTCGTGTTCGCTTTTGTTCGTCCTACGGTGCTGTATAGCGTAACGTGCTCATCTCGCAGGGACTGGGCCCATTTGACCACTTCTACTCTGACCAACCTTACTTGCCTCACCACCTCGTGTCTTCTCCTCCGAGCGTCGTCTTTGCACAACCACTTTTCATCACCTTTGCCTAATGAGTTTCGCACGTTTCACTTGCATCTGTTCAGTACGAGGTATGTTCGGAGATTATCCCCACCACTTCACTTCGTCTTTTCTTCGGATTTCCTTCGAAACTGCACTATTCACTTCATCACTTTCAAGTTCCTATATTACCATTTAACAGCGTTGTATCATTGTATCCTAGTTAGCATTAGCGTTGCTAGGTCACCTACTGACCTCCTCAAATGTGCCACTAATGTAACTTTTCGAAACTTGCCATTCCTGCTGACTATAGGACATCTGTGACCGTGTATACTTCTAAGTCATAACTGCTGCTGAATTTGCGGTTTTATGTCATGTGAATATAAATATCTTACTCGTTTTGTTGTTTGACCATGCACGCGACCTGTTATTTTTGACCGGATATGTTTTACCTGTCGTGTTCTACATTGGCTGATTTTTAATGTGCACGTGGAAGCTCTGCCCAAAATAGGACTGGTATTATCGAGTTTTTCGACTCTATTCCAATTTTGCTTATATCATCATCTATAACTGCCTTTCATGGCACCATGCTGTTTCTGCTGCAAGCGGCTGGTAAAGCAGAGAATTCTTAGAAGGCGTTCGATGATATCAGAGTTGTGAGAATAGCGCAAAAAATCATAGGTAACATATGTAGTACGAAACTACTTATGACCTTGTACGGAACAGTGCAATGTGTACAGTTCAGGTATTTTACGGGTATTTTTTGTTGTAAATCTCGTGTAAAAAGTGCAGGGTGGAAGACTGCGGCGTTTGTTTGGCTTAAGGAATATCAAGATAGTAAATGAAAACTCTTCGGCCGCAAGTCCAATTTCTGCTTTATTGACCTCATGTCGTCCACGCGAGCATCAACGTAATCATAATCGTGCCTTCTTCTGCACGCCCGCACAAGGTCTCAAACTTTACTGTTTTTTTCCGCATTTTTGGTAAATTTCCAAATATCGGGTATAAAGAAAACGATCGGTCCAGTAAGCAGTTGTGGCTCGGGTTGTACCACGCAAAAAGGGCGACCCACCGATACAACGTTGGCGTTTGCGCAAACCCACATTTAACTGGAAAGTTTTTTTTTTCGTGGAGCAGTGTTCCGCTTTTAATTGACACGCTTTTTGGAGGCGGTGAGTTGTCCGTTAATCACTTTAAGTGCCCACGCTCTGGTTCCAGCTTTTTAACTGGATGGATGGCATTACACGGCTCGAATACAGAAACCGTTCGGAATTGGAGGGGTGGAGGAGAGGGGGGGGGGATTCTTATCCACCTTCTGAGGTTAATCTCTGCCTTTGTTAAGGAAGGTGTTATCCTTCAGCCTATCACTATTCTGTAGGGACCCCAAACACACATGCGACGGGAAAAGCCAAACTGTTCTCGGTCTCGTTGCTTCTCAGCAAAGACCTTGCGTGCTAGCGGTTCAGGTTAAATAGCTGTTCATTAATATCCGACAGAATACAAGTAGTTGGGTCTGACCTATTTCTACACTGAATTGTTTAATACAACATTAGAACATGTCCTCTTTTCTCGTCTGCGATCAACATGAACGTGAAGTTCTCATAATCATTGTTGGTGTTCGTAAGCGTGCGGTATCGGGAGAGTGAGTGTTCTTTTCCTGCGCTCTTGGCGTTTTTCTTTTGAAAATTCTATAATTGTCCTCAAATATAGTTTAACATCTAGATTTGGAAATGTACTCGTAGAAGAATTCCTGCTCTTCTTTGCTGTAGGGGTGAAAAGTGTTCATTCCGATTAGAAGGTACACAAAAATTTACAGAAACTGCGCTTTCGCTTTTCCATCTGTCGTGTGACTTTCCAAGATCACAGACAATTCAGTTTAAAAAACCTTCTTTGTATCAAATCTCGAGATCACTGGCGATTCCATTGTCTGGCCTGTCAGCTCTGGCATGACGACTTCCGTTTTGGAAGATCGTAGGAAAGCACATTTTGAAGCATTTCCTTTCTTTCAGTGGAAATGTTGGCTCGGCGCCACGGACATGTTCATTAAAGGCACCCTCCCACCACGGAATAGTTTTGAGATCTTCACTTGAAAAGACTCTCCAGTAGCTGCTGATCAGAATTTGGACATCATTCCGTGCAAAGCTGCTGAAAACCTCACTTCCGAGCTCCAAATTTTGGCGATCTCGTGGGCGGAGCCAGTACGCCAAGGCGGGATTAGGGGGCTTCCATTTGTGTACTCCTTTGGTCGTCATGCATGAAGCACAGCTCCTATTCAGTTAAGGCCAGCACCCGTCGAAATCCTCGACTCCGAATTAAACCAACAATTTGAACTTTAACACACATTGTCAGCAACAGATGTTTAACGGACACGAATCATGACTTACCTGTGAAGTAATTCGAATCGAAGTCTCCAACACACCTGCTTTGCGCGAACACTGCTGCCTTGCGTGGCCAGCGCACACAGGTCGCGTTCACTAGTACATACAAATGCGTGTGACTTTCGTGACAGTGTCTAACGGAGCACGCTTAATCGCACGGGAAATAGCACCAAGGTTTCGTGAATTTCTCGTGTGTCCCGCTGTTTCGCAGATGGGTATGAGTTCTAGGTCCCTAAAACCCCAAAACCTGGCAAAGTCTCAAACACGAAGGTTTGGGCGGGTGCTGCGTTTAAGGAGTGGATGTTGAAAAACTCTCATGGGATGCGAATCGAAGTAATCATGGGGATTACTCATACTGCTTGTCAAGGTTAAGTTCGGTAAAGTTGTGGGGAAAAATGAGGTTGACGAAAAGAATAGGCCAAGCTTCTGCACTAACCTAATATTTACGAAAATTCAGAAAGCAGAAATACCGCGACCTAGTCAGAAATAAATGCTCATGCAAGGCCAATTTATCAGGAATGGAGATTAGAGGTGCCGAATAGGCTGCGCTTATGTTAGAGCATGCGAAGCAATTAATAGGTGTTTAGAAAGTCCACTGATGGCAGGAAGGTCCCGCTATCCGACTACTGGATGAACTGGAGCATCATCTGTCGGGTAGTCCACGAAGACTCTCGGCGATTCTATGAACATCAGCTTTTGAAGCACTGAACTCTTCCATACGATAAGAATGCTAGTATTAGGTGCGTGCAAAAGTTCCGGGGCAGTTGGTGGTATTTTATCGTTTGATGTTTTTTTGCTCCTTGCGGTTTCCTTATCCTGCAGCCTTTTTCATGTATGCTGGTAGCCTGAAACCTCTGCTACCTGTAACACTTTTGGCTCGGATCTAAATCACAGCGTTACTGTATTTTAGCCATAATACTAATGTTAGCTACAGTCAGCAAATTTGTGGAATTTTGCTTTATGAATTCAGATTCGGACGATCTTCAAGGGGAGCAAACCACAGTCACAATTTTTCGTTCGTGCAGGGTATCTTCTCCAAAATGCAAGGGAATCGTAGGCTCTTGTCAAATCTAGACGGAAATGAGAGCATGGGAAATGTTCCACGAGCTAGTTAGTAACGTGATCTTGAAAGAGGCGATCGAAAGGGCCAGGTTGAATCAGACCCAGTATAAGGTGTGCAAGACATTACGAGGTAATCACCCAAATATGTCCCACCACATGAAGAAAATCAGTAAGAAGTGAAAAATGAGTAAACGGATTCCGTGTGAGCTGAGCGAAGAACACCAGTGCCGCCACCTGGACGACTGCATATATTTGATCTACTGATTGTCTAGCAAGCAATTTCTTGGAGGGATTCTTATTTGTAATGCAGTGTGGGTCATGTACGTTAATAGGAGAAGGTCGTTTCAGGACCTAGATATCAACGACCTATCAAAAGGGGACAAACCATCGCTACACCTTTAGGAAATTTTTTCTCCTTTTCTGGTCAGCAACTTGACTAATCCGCAATGAATTTTTTTCCAAACAGACGCACCATTACTATTGAGTAATACGCTCTTTTGTCGAAAGTAATCATGGGAAAACTCTCGAATATAAGGCCAACACAGATAAGCATATGTGGTCTGCTGCTGGTGCGGGGGATATCAGCATGTTACAGTGTCAACCGTGTAGAAAATGGACCATTCGGTCTTTGAAATTCTCTTTTGTTCCATCTACTCTCTGGCCCTGTCCCCAACAAAATAACCCCCTTTCAAGCTTCGAAATAGTCTCATCCGCTGTAAAACTTGCAATGAACGGAGGCTACTCAAAAACGACATGTGCCGCTTTTTCAAGTGTAAACCTGTCAAATTTAAGACTTCTGGAAAAATCTTTATGTGCTGCGTTGGGAACACTGCATTGGTGCCAATGCTTTTTGATTTGATTAAAACTGTTGACCTTGAGCCGACTTATGGCTTTTCAAAAATTAAGTAAAACTGCCCCGGAACTTTTGCACGCACCTAATACTTTCCGGGGAACGTTTATGAATAAGCTCACTGTTGGTCAAAGAGTCGGAAGGAGAATTGCAAGTGAAACAAAACGTCATTTGCTATACGCCTCTAGTTATACCTTTTCTTCTAAAATATTCACTTCTGAAAATGCAAATGGCGAAAGCAAAAGATGTGGAAAGATGCATGGCCTGTTCGTTTCTTTTTTCTTTTCTGCCGAAACATCATTTCACGGTCCACCGGTGATTCCCAAAAAAAAACTCGTCTCACGATGTAGATGAGGTGTAATTTATTCATGAATATCTAGTTGCATAGGCAATGAAGTGGGCAAAAATGGTTGAGATTCCTTGAACTTTCGCTTTCCGATGACTTCGCGCCTACTTCAGTCAAAACTCAGAATTGACGGGAGGAGATAACGAATTTATTCGACTTTTCTTTGAGCAGATCAACTATTTTCGGTTAATTTATTCAAACCGACTTTTGAAATAGAGGCCTATTGAACAGTTTGGAACAAGCAATTCCTATGTACAATACCGTCGGTAATTTTTGGAAAAAAGACGAAAAAGACGCAAAGGCGCGTCTTTTGCGTCTTTTCGATATGTCTCAGTTCAGAGCAAAGATACCCACAAACATTTATATATTTTTGAAATCAGCGTCTCGAGATCTATAGGATGGGGCTGTGCTGGTTTTTGGATGCTCGTAGGATTATGCCCTCAGGGCATTAGCGTCCAGAACTTCAATGGAAACTGGATTATTACGTGCAAAACACTAGCTTTTGACACGGATGCTAATAAAATGTTATTGTATTGGTGCGCTTGCCGCAGTAGAATGGAGTTTCACTATTTTGCTTCATTTGGCAAACCTTGAAATTTTCGATGTTTTGCTGAAACAGCGCATTGTAACTACGGAAATGTTGAGCCTAGAGGGTTCCTGCTCTACAGGGTTGGAGTAACTTTTGTCGACTATATAATGAACTTTTCGCAAACAGGACAGGCTTCCAGCGCTTGTGAAAAAAAATGTCCTTTAGATCACACCTTACATTATGTCATATGACATGGGACCATAATGAGAGCGTCATAGTCGCCAATCTAGAGAGCCTACGAAGGCGGGGATTCGCCAAGTAGTACAAAACTTCTTGCTGCATCAGAATACACAAAGTCACCGAATCTGTCCACTCGCTCTTTAGTTTCAATCCGCTGAAATCTCAAGATTTGCATTGCTGCACTGAATAACACACCAGTAGAAGGCTTGACGAACCGCTATATGAGCTGGCAACCACACTTTTTGCCTTAGCCTGGTATTGTCTTCCAACAGTCCATGGAACGGTAGCTTTGGATTCATGTCACTTTTGGGCTCTATTTTACTGCCACCTGGTCCGTCAGCGCACTCGACACCAGATGCTATATGTATAATCTGAGCCTCCGGGAGAAGGGCTGGCGCAGGGGGACCAATGCCCAAATATGGCGCGGGGTAGGGGTGAGTGAGCTGGGAGATTCTGGTCGTCCGGGGATTGCGGGTCCCAGCACGGAAATTCGAAAACTGCTTCCAGCTCCTACTCAGAAACTTTGGGGCACCGGTGCGCACCCAGACGGGCACCGGTGCCAATGACGAAATTGACCGCGGCGACGGTAAAGATCCCGGGCCGGCACCACTATCCACTGACGACAGGAATGGCGACACATCAATGACCGCACAGCGCACGAAAAATCCACACATGGATAATTTCGCGCTCTCTTCGCAATGCGAAGTGGCGCCGTTCCAGGATTTTTACTGTCGCCGCGAGCAGTTCCACTACTGGCGCCGATAAAGGCACATGTGCCCGTCTGGGTCGGCACCGGTGCCCAGAAGTTCCTGAGTAGATTAGCGTCGTTCAGTGAAGAGATAGAGCTACGGGAATTCTGCCATCGTGTTCAGCATCGAAATCTCGACCGAGCTACCTAGGTCCGGGCTCTGGATAGCGCGTGGGTCCCGCCACGAAAGTAAAAAAAACAAGAAAAATCCAAGAAATTCGGGAGAATGTTTATAAATAAATAGCACATAAATCTATATAGGTATGTACACAGCTTTTTACAGAGATTTTTTATAAATGTTAAGCGTGGCGCATAATGGCGATGTGGAGATTGTTTTTCTGAACATCTGGAGTGAAGGCTGCAACTCGGCCGTCTGTATGTGGCTGCTGCAGACGAAAAATTACATTATGTAACGGTCATCGAATGATGGCAGATCGATCGCAGCGGCCTTGTCTCACAACGTATGCGCGCATACGGTGGATCCCCTGATCTACTAGGGCGCCTGGGCAATGGCCTGGCGCGCGCGCTCAGCTGCAACGCAATGTTTACTCCGAAGCGAATGCCCTGTACAGCCGAGTTACAGCCTTCATCCCATATTTTGTTCAAATACAAACAATCTCCACATCTCCACCATCCTGCGCGCCTAACGTTTGAAAAATTATCCATGAAAAAACTGTGCACATACCTATATAAATTTATGTGCGTATTTATTTATAAACATTCTCCCGAATTTCTTGGATTTTCCTTGTTTTTTTTTACTTTAGTGGCGGGACCCACCCGCTATCCAGAGACCGGACCTAGGTAGCTCGGTCGAGATTTCGATGCTGAACACGATGGCAGAATTCCCGTAGCTCTATCTCTTCACTGAACGACGCTAATCTAGGAGCTGGAAGCAATTTTCGAATTTTCGTGCTGGAACCCGCAATCCCCGGACGACCGGAATCTTCCAGCTCAGTCGCCCCTACCCCGCGCCATATTTGGGCATTGGTTCCCCTGCGCCGGCCCTTCTCCCGGAGACTCGGATTATACAGCATCTGGTGTCGAGTGCGCTGACGGACCAGGCGGCAGTAAAATAGAGCCGAAAAGTGACATGAATCCAAAGCTACCGTTTCATGGACTG
>KN726154.1:68110-96447 GCA_000816745.1 Ancylostoma duodenale
GGATGTTGACGTTATCAAATTTCATTACGTACGCTTGTAATATTCTCCTTCCTTGCTGCAACCTTGTTACCGAGTTCCAACCCATAATTCAGTTTGAGACGAATTTTGGCAAACCACTACATTTTGATTCACCTTCGAAAAAGTCAAGGATTGAAATGGGAAGGAAAGGACAGAAAGGGAAGAAGATAAGCTTCCGAATGTATACCGAAACTGCGGTAGAAACATCACTCTCCACTTCAAATTATTATTCCAAAGCTCGTGGTTCAAAAATCCAACGTCGATTTTGAACAACATAGAGTGTGGTGCCTTGTAGCATCTGGATCACTTATCCGTTATCCGTTATCCGGTATCCGGTATCCGTTATCCGGTCATTTTTGCCCTATCCATTATCCGCACCGTTATCCGGGTCGTGGAAAATTTTGTATCCGCTCATCCCTGATGCGCACCTTGCAATGAAAAATGGTTCTAATAGGAGGAAAATCCAACAGATATTGCCCACCCAGCAACTCTGAGGTTTGCGAGTTGTTTATACCTCCAATATAGACACTTCGCCTCAGATTATCTTGAACAAGCATGGATGTTTTGATGGGTTTCTCATGAGCTGAGAAGTTCCTTCGAAAACATTGGTGGTGCTTGTTTTCCCTACATGCCATCGTTTTGCTTGAATAGTAGTGGACATTTGCAATACTTTTGTTTAAAAATAAGTTTTTCTTCTGGATCAAATCCCTTTTTTTCCTCTCCCTTTTGCGCTGACTTTATTTATTGAGGTTAGTCAATAGCCTAAAGAGGTAGTTGTGAGCGGCGGAATTCACTAACGTTCTCGGGAAGGTCTCGAAGTTTTCTCTCATCCAGATAGGACGAGGTTCTTAAGCAAAAGTATGAAATCTCTACATGTTATCATTGACCGAGATGAGCCACTAGGACAAGGTATACCTATTTTTACTTGGGCAACTAATCCACTTCAGAACGACGGTCAGTTTTTGGAGATGTCCTGAAATACCGCCACAGAACCTTGTCTGAACGACTCATGTCAGTCAACCGCAACATGTAAATGTGACGACGGCAAGGTGCTCGAGGAACTCGTCCACTGTGGATGAGAGGGAAGCTTAAAACCATCTCGAGAACGTTCATGACTCCAACCACTCGTGCTGAGTAAAGGATAATTTATACTAGCTGCGTGCGTCAGTCGCGCATCAGTCGCACGCATCCATTTGCATGGGATTTTCTATGAAGACCGGTCAACGCGGCATGTGGATCCACAATGAAAAAGACGCGCAGGCGCCGCAAGGCCGTAAACGCGTGCGTCTGAGCTGCGACTGCGATGCTACTGGGCCCTATTCTTCATCCGATATAAATTGCTCTATATATTGGATGCTCTATATAAAGTAGCCAACACTCTTCACTTTGATATTAACTGGGAACATGTGCCAAAGGATTTCATGTGCATCTCAAACAAGATGCTCTCCTATAATTCCGCTTTCTACAGCGTCGGAAAAGTTTCCCCGCAAGGAATTTGCCCGCGCAGGCCTATATGGTTAACAACCAATATCTGAGCGTCGTCCGCACCGACGACCCGATAGTGCCTTCAATGCGGAAGGGAAGACGACAATTCCATCATAGTCATTGATCAACGTAGTTACAGTCATAGAACTCATGAGGTTTCCATGTTGTAACTACCCAAGGGGTGAAGGTTTTCCATTATACGGTGCGCAGGTTAAAGCTGCAAGAGCGCCGTTCCTCACGTTGGCAAGACATCTCGTTCATGTATTTTAGAAATGTGGTTGCGAGAGCTGCGACATTCATACACGTTTTGTAAGAACCAAGGCAGACTTTAGAAATTTGAAGCTCAAAAATTACAACTGCTTTGCCACGAACTTTACGAGACCAAAAACCGAATAAAAAATGCGAAGATCATACAACAGTCGCCCACTTCAGCTGAAAGATCTGTGTTGTCTTCGCGCCTTGATCACACATGTCAACAGCACTTCCGCTTAGATATACCTCCCAGCCTGATAGACGTGGATTCAAATGCTCGCCACTTTCTGGACCCAGTAACGAGCCTCATTACTCAGAATTTTTGAACACAATGGACAGCTTTAATGTCCCCCTTTCGAGCTTTTATTTACTCTCTTTTTTGTTCGAGTTTTCGTTTTCATTATAATTGCAAACGTATTATTGAGAGCTATGTACATATTTTCATAATACCCGCTTCTCATTGCTACGCGTAAGACACCACGCAGGTAAACTTGCGTTGCAAGCAAGTGTTAGCCTATTTTTTGGAATTAATGTGTGAATCAAATTGACTGGCAATAAATTTACTTCTATAGGCTGCTTGTCATTCAACAGTTGCAAGGCCTGGTCATTACTCTTATCCTCTGATCTTGAGTACAGCCCATAAATTCTATCAGTAGTGGCACAGACTTGCCCGTGCCGTGGGTAAACTGCAATGGTTGAGCTCGGTAATAGCTCAGCTTATCGAGGACAACAGACGAGTAATAGTCCATTACGACAGTGCAAAGTAGAAGGAACACTGAATGAACCGCATCGAGGAACAAACACCATCGAACGGCGTCCTTAATTAGCTTAGCTGTGGGCGAATTTAGCTACCATTTCACTGCGATCTACAAGCCCCTTTAAGTCCGCGACTCCATCGATAGAATTTATACACTATACACAACTAGCAATTTAGAGAATCTTTTTGGTTAGTTGATGCTCACTAAGTCTCTTTTCCGAACAGCTCGTCGGTTTTCTATGGTGCATTGGAATGGCGCTGGCGAATATCCGCAATGCTTAGCCTCCGTCCATATCGTCATCTTTTCCTGCGTATCATAGTTATCAACGACGTCTTGGCTTGCTAGAGATAACGATGTAAAGGAAGAGAAAACGTTGCGGACATCGCAGATCTAATTGACCCTATGTTTAGCGCACGAGATCTGATTTTATCCACTCTGCTATCCATTATAATTTTTATCCATCCACGTGTTCATTCCTGGCGCAAATATACATGTATGATGTGTTGGCGAGATGGCGTAGCTACTGGTAGATCTCTAAAAGTCGGAGATCAAGCTAGTTGAGATATCCTGCAATGATGCGAGCAGAAACACATATAACCTATTCAAACGCTAGCGAATCCTTATACTCACGGATAAGTCATCAATGAGAAGCAGAATATCCAGAATATATGCAAATACAATATGTATTTCCGATAGTGTGACTTTATAAGACTGGATAAAGTGTGTTGGACATGGATCCAGTCCCATTGTATAATATGATGTTCCATTCAAATTCAAGTTTATTCGCCTGAGTAATAGATATTTTGAAGCCGAGACAGGATGCAAGGCTTTTTGACTAGTCTCTCTAGCTCTGTGCTTTTGCTTTAGACTTGATGCTTTACTGAACGACATCAGAACATTTAAACCAAAATTGCAATGTTTCTTTTTGTATCATCCGCCGTGTTGTTTACTCTTGCACTGGGACCATTGAGAAATTCTAAGAGAACCAACGATCCTGTTGATCCGACCCGTATCCAGTGAGGTTTCTTTGTCACGGAGTTGATCGACAACTGCGTGACGGTTCGCAGCTGACTCTTTCCACATGCGTCTGCTTCCTCCGATAACTGCATAATATGATTTATTTTTCCTCCATCTTCCGCCATTTTCTCTCTTTCCAACGAGCATCAAGGCATTTTCTTGACGTTTTTTTTCTGGGGGAGTCCGGTCGAGTCTCAGCTTTCACTTGGACTTTGGTTAGCTAAAGCACCAGAGAGTAACACATGTTAACACTCAGTTCGCTGTACCTGTGTTCGCGCATAACAAGCACCTCTCGTCGTAACCCTGATCTTTCAGCCCTGACACAGAATGTCCGACGAAAAGTTGGAGGTGAAAGAGAGCGACATGGAGGAGGCGGAGCAGTCGGTGGTGATCGCAGTGGTCAGGGAGGCGCAACGGCTGTACAACGTCGACAAGGTGATCAAAGCCTTCAGCGCAGAATCCGATGAAGAATTATAGGAAAACATGTTTTCAGGATGTAGCCGCCTTTATCAAGGAGGAGTTGGACAAGCAACTAGGCGCGACGTGGCACATCATCTGCGGCAAGTGCTTTGGCTCCAGGGTGTCCTACGAAATGGGCCACTTCCTGCTCCTTAAGTGTAATAAGGTGATTTCCTAGAGTTTGGTTCGCTAACTAACGGCAGTGTCTCGACTCAGAACCTTGTTTTCGAGAGTTTTACACAAACATAATCTTCAGACAGTCAAACTCGTGCATTTACGTAAGCACACATTCCAGGTGAACGTCATGATCTTCAAGTGCGGCTACTGAATGAATTCCTACAGAGCTCTATGTTTCCTCATTGTACATTTCATGAACTGTATAAAGCTTTACTCAAATTCTGTTTGTTCCCATCACCTTTCTAGCATAGAAACAAGATGAAATGCCAATGACGGACGCAGAACAGCACAGCAGTGGCGAAAAAAGACATGAGAAAAGGGGTGTAAGCCAGTTTTACCTGGAAGGAAGGATAAGATTACTAAACATAGTTACCTTATTTCTACATATTAAAAAATTGGTATTTGTTCACTTATTTATTCGATACACCAATAAAACGTGTGCCAAGAGAAACAACCATTTACGAAAGGTGTAACACAACGGTGATGTGAGACTCCAAGTTGGTCATCTGTCTGAGAAGGCCTACTTACGCCAAAACTAGTTGGTAGCACAAAAACAGTGGTCACTGTACCCTCAATTGAGGGAAGGCAAGAGCTAGCAGTATTTATGATATTATTTTTGGAAAAAGCCAAGCCAGCTGTTCCACAGATGTTTTATATGTAATGCATGTACATAAGCTATGGAACTAAAGCCTGAAAGTGTCCGATATACCAACACCAGTCAGCCATGTCTTCGAGCAATCAGGTGTACTGGCTGCAAACCCTGCGGCACCAACATGTTGGGCAGCCGCGACTTAATAGACTATAATAAATATAAAAAGGTTAAAACAAGTCATAACCAAGCTTTCAACTATCTTATAACTTCTATTATACATCGAATTACCATTCCAGATCGTGTTCTTCTCAGCTTGTCCATGAATAAGTTAAATTTCACTACATCCTTTGAGCTCCAAAAATTTACGATATTAGCCTTGCTCCTCTCACGAGCTGTTTTCAGCAGCACCTCCTTGTTCATGACAGCAACTGGTTGTCTGTGAGTTTGACAGAGCAGAGAATGCCGATAGAGATCTCAAATAGGGGAGTTTTCCGAACTACTCCTTATTTTACAGCATTCCGAACTGAAATATTAGGTTGGTGCGAAATTAATTGCCGAAGCGAACCTTCCAGTTCAATGTGTTATACCTCGACTCAAACACAACATTCTTCATCTGTTTAATACCCATTCGATTTGCAAAATCTTCCCTAATAATCTGGTGAGGACGCATGTCTCTGCAATGAAATCTGAGGTCGCAAAAATCTAAAAACTTTTGGAAGGCGATTTCGGCATGGCTAGATCAGCAGTCTGCTGCTATCGCAAGTTTGCATCTGGGACTCGGGAAAAGTGATATTCATTAAGGGAAAGGTCTGAGGAATGGGGAGAATAAAAAAGAACCTCGATCCCCTACTGCGCCAGTTTTTGATGGGTGAGTTTTTAAGCGAGAGGCTTAGCGCTACCCTGGAACAGGGGAAAATCAGCGTTTTTTCACCAGTGCCAACCACATCTACAGCAGATTTCCAGACATCAGCTCGAAATTGCAATACCATGATTCCGATGTCAATGACTGATTAGGTTTGAGGAGGCTGCAGTCAAACACGCTCTTACAGCACCACCAAACTCCTGACACAACTTTCTTAGAGACAAGATCTGGTTTAGGAAAACTTAGAAGTCGGAACACGTTTCTACCCATACCCATTGGCATTTCATGTTATTGTGCAGAAACCCTGCTTTATTTGTGCTTATTACATTGTCCAGAAGTGGGTCGTTTGGGACAAAGAATTAGGTTAGAAAAGGTGTGGCGGCGGGTGAGGCGGTGGTTGTCAGTCAGATCGTGTGGTGTTCACATCCACGCCTTTTTTGGACTGTGGATTGGAGGCAGATGATTTGAAACTGCATTATAGTGAGGGTCCTTCCTTGCACTCATCGTTCGGATGTTACGATCCGGATTAGGTTCCTTGGCTGTCCTCAACGCTTGATCGTCCAGTGACATCCGATACCACGACCATTAATGCATTTGAGTTTAAAATCGTAGGAAGAAAATCACGCGAACCCCTAGGTCACTGTCCATTAAGAAGTTGATTCCAAGCCTAAACAAATGCTAGATTGCCGAACACCTCCGTTTCAGAGTGACCGAGTTTGAAGTCATTAACTACGATCACCCAAGAATCGCGTCGGCTCATCATTTGTTCGTGGCTCTACAAAAAGGTACTGAAAAGAGCTGGCCAGAATATTCAGGCGGCTTTTGAAAGAGGAGCAAAGATCCTGCCGGATAGTCACACAAGTTGGCTTGCGATTGCTCAAATTCCGCAGAAGAGAAAACTTTATTTGTGCACACCCCAAAACGGCAATTAATTTCGCACCAACCTAATACTTTCACCAAGTGAGCATCTGATATGGTTATGGAGGGGTGCTCTTGGAGTCGGAGTCACCAAGATGGCCGGCTTTCATCCACAGTTAACGCTTGCTTAGTTAATGAGATGATCCTAAGCCCCAAACTTTTCGAGATGACAATTGGTTTAACATCTCTGCAAGCGTCATGTTTTTTTTTTTCATTTTCAAAGAATGCAGCGGAAGAGACTGCTGAGACGCAGTGACCATCACACTTTAAACCCCTTACTCTTACGAAGCAACTTATGCCGAAAATGGACATGGTCCAAACCATAAAATTATTGGTACTGATGTTCTGTCACTATGTAGCTACTGCGTCTGCTAGAAATGAGAACGGAACACTCAAAGCCTTCTTCCGCGAAAGGATTATCAAAACATCGAAGGAATTCTTGCTCACTACATAACATGTTATTGGGATAAATTCATCCTACACTTTAAAGTTACTACAGAATGCGCCAAAATTATGGGTACTGCCCACACACTATAATTTTGCTCAATATTGGCAAGCTTCAAGCTCCTTTTGAGATTTTTCAATTTTTCCTGCAGTGTAAATCTTCTGCTATCAGCTCGTGTCATCCCATGCGTCATTTTTAAACACAGTTCAATTCTAAACCCATCGTTCGACCACTATCACTTAGCAACACAGCAGTTTAGACACGCAAGGTTTGTAGTCCTTCAAAAATGTGCAAGATCCCCACCTACAGAGTCTCTCATTGCTCTGGTAACAGAAAGCATCAGTCGCATCCGCTAAAGATGCCTTCTTTCAAAAATTTCGGCTGAGTCGAAAAGAAACTGCGTGTGGTCGACACGTGCCGATGAGGCGTTCCTGTCAAATCTCGTGTGAAGCGAATATTATGGTGCCGTCAGTGAAACTGTTTAAAGGCAGTGTGTCACCTCGTTCTCGTGTCTGAGCTTTTAGCGGATTCTGAATCTCCTCGATGCGCTGAATCCAGCGGTATACATAAAATATTGCAAAATGACCCCTAAACCCATTTATCAATCGTTTGTCGGGATGAGGTTTGGAACAGTTTGTCGCGCCGATCGGACGCGTGAAGCCGTTGATCTTATCGATCGGACACGTCAAGACGTGTTGCCAACGTTGCAGCCGTGGCGTGCAGCCAGCACATTCACGGAACGCTCCGCCCAAGTGGTCCGTGAACTGCACTTTCGGACCCTCCGAAAACAGGGTTTTCGTCATTTTTATGAGCTTTGACGTATATCTTTGGAATTAGCCTGACGAGGAGGTCTCGGGTCTGTTGGTATTTTCAACCCTTGAAACGAGATGACACACTGCCTTTAAGAGGGAACGAATAGAGAAAAGCTTTTAAAGTGTGAACAAGTGTCAGCCGGACATGGAACCTGCAAGAAGGTCCGAGAAAGGTGCTAGCAAAGCTTTTTCAAATGGTCAACTTCAGTCGATGGGCAACCAACGCCTTCGGCCTCCACTTACCGAACCATTTCTGGGTGACTCCTAGATCAATATGCATGCTAGGAACAACATATTAGCCTCGACAAGCATAAGGCAGCTCTCCAAGGAAACTCGAAGATGATAGCGACCAATCCTTGCGTGCCGCAGGCAACACCTCTATTAGTCTCAGAGGCCTATATCGACATTGATAGAGTAACATTTGAAAGAGTAGTTAAAGTTCCCTCTAGGAGACTTCTACGAAATTATAGCTTCTTCGTACAGAACGTAAAATCTATCTGGTACCCATAATTTTGGCGCACGCCGTAGTACATCGAAATGTGTTTCCATAGCTACACCGGAAATTCGAGTTGTTAATTACTCATGAGGAGGGAAAGAAGGAGTGAACAAGAGAGTTGTCTTTTTCCTTCTGATAGTAATTTTCTGCCAACATAGTGTGTCATGAATAACGCACTAGGTAAATCCAAAAGTAACCGTTTTTTAATGATTATTTTTGCCTAATAAACTTGCAGCTTTACAGGATCTCTCTCCACAGGAATGTTCTCCAGGATTCGCTCCAAGAAAAGTGAGTAGACGAATCATTTTCGGTACACCATTCGTTACAACTTCGAGAATGTGTTCACCCCACAGTGGCGATTTCGTAAAGGTTTTCGGTGAAGGAACTTATGGTGAACACGAAACATCTGGTAAAGCAGAATTGCTTAGCAGGTTGGAGGCGGTCAATCCAATGTTACATGTGTTAGATTGCCGCTATTCTCCACGTGGAATAATGTACATATTCTGCCTCATCGCTTCTGGGCAAGACCGACACCTGCCGCCGCAGCGACGCTCCGTCCCCGGTCGACACGGACCAACGCCATAAAGCTAGCGGCAAAGACGTAGGGTGCAACACTCCATGTGGCACACAGCGGTAACCTTAGAATCGACGATGAAGTTCACAAACCATTCCCACGAAGCGACAGATGTGTGAACCAAGGGCGGCAAACAATGAGCATTAAAAAACAACGCCTAACAATTTTGCACCCGTTCTTAAGAAACTGTCAGTTTTCCTACCACCAGACGTTACCGTTGGAAGAGGAACTACTCCCGCTGTGTATGTCTTTCACAGAGAAATTTAGGTATGAACCCCTGCTCCACCATATTCAGTCTGCCTAAACCCCACTACTAATCTTTTTCATGATAACAACCTCTACAAGTGCCAAGCATTTAGTTTTGCGCTACGCGCAGGACTGAGTTTGCTCTCTTCATTCACCCTTCAGTGCATACGAAATGACCAAACGATTGCCTAATCTTGCTTTCGAATGACTAGACTTTCTCGCATAGTTGGTTGCTGTCATAATTTGTGGTGGCATATTTATGACGCATAGACTGTTGCGGAAAGAGAACATGATCGAGCATACCAGCCAGATTTTTTTGTGAATAGATCAAAATCGTCTCCTAGAATCAATACATAAATATTCATTACACGATCTTAACGGGGTTTGACAAGAAACAAATTCAACGGGAGCAATATTATCTACCTGAGAACTAGACTAAAACATCTAGCGCTAAGGAGGATGATCGGGTGACACAACGGCTATTACTGCGATGGCTCATACTCCAAGCCCATTCCAAACTTGTGATGATCGTTCGAGGTCAGGTTGAACTGAGTCGAAAGCGTCATCTTGAGGTCAGGAGAAAGAGAGTGTGTGGCTGCCAGCGCAATCTGGAAAGCCATATCTTTGAGAACGAACTAACACCACATGACCTTTTAGCATTTGAGCAAGGCCGAAAAAAATTAGCACTTGAGCTGGGCCGAAAACAATCTACCTGGCTACTATTGTTCAATTTTGCTCGAAGAACAAGATCTCTTGAAGGAGAATACTTAGTGGCGACGCCAAAGTCCGCACCACTACCGCCAACCTGAAAATAGCTGCATTTGAACCATGAAAAATTGGAGTCTAGTTGAAGAAGAAACTGTAATCCCTTAATTCTCATGTTAACAGCACTTTGATCAATGAGCGAGCTCAACTAAGGAATGAAATCAGACGACAAAAACAACAACAGCTTACTTTTCTAAAGCTTTTTTCTTTTCCTCCCGAAAAGATCAAAAAAAAAAACATGGTGATGACTGTAGAAAAACTCTTTAGATCATTACAAAAAAGGATTAAATGAGCGGCGCGCAAAAAACACCTAGCGGACGCAGCTAACACAAAATTCCACTGGTAGAGGGGCGGAACACAAACGGTTATATCTGTTGTTACTCAGTATTTAATTCTTCATAACAGTGCAGAAATCTGTGCATAATCCTAATTACTAGTAATCGTGCAGTGTAAACACGAATGTAGTGGAAGGAAAATTCTGGCATTGCTGTAGCAATTGTCGAAATACATGTGAATGTAAATTACTATTCAACCGAGTCCCACACTCGTAAACATGCCGGAGCACGAAGCTTCTTTTGCTTCTATTGAACCTACTTCTTTGCTGAGACAGACCAGAAATTTTTCCCCTGAAGGAGTGCAAATGTGCAGCAAAACGGGAAGCGCCCTTGATTAAGCTAGTAAGAGAAATTTTGTGACTTTGATTTTTCAAAATATATGTATGTTTGGAATTTACAAACTATGCAAAAGACCAAAAATGAACTAGTGCAACATTTTCGTCGGTTTTATTAAACATTTCTGGGAAAACTGCTGACCGACTCTAGGTGATGGACGAGCCGACCTCCGTGTACCATTGCTACTCAGACAATACCGAGTTTCCAAAGATGTGGTGCAGTTAAACGAAGAACTGATGAATAACCAGCAAGTCAAAATTTCCGGAAAAGAGATCTCGCGTTCTGATGTCTGGGTCAAGGGAAACCTCCCCGTTAACCCACGGAATATGTTGTAGGGATTTTCGCGGGTTTCATGTAAAGCAACTTCTGGCCCGCAAAACTCGTCGACCTCACACGAACCCTAATGAACAACGAGACAATTATGTCCATTTCAGACCATTTATACGTACTGAAATTCACAGACTTGACTTTGCGCCTCCGTTCAATCCAGTCGAATATGTGAAAATACGGAAACAAACCTTCCATCCGAGTATTGTTCCAATTTCAACGTTGTGGGCAACTTTGTGGAAGAGAGATGCTCCGAAGTCAGTAGAATTGACAACAAATGAATGCAGTGTGTAGCTGCTAGTTTGATGGCCAAATGCCAAAGAAGTGGAGGCCAGCTGCAAATGATACGGTTGCAACAACCTCTACTATAACCATGTTACTATGAAGTAAACATACTTTGTTCGTTGCAGTATCGAAGCTGGCAGCAGCACCAAACAGCCATCCTTCGCGACTGAATACACCAGCAGCATTGATCACAGGAGCAGAAGTGAGACCAACTTCAGCAGTAATCTTAAAGAAGAAAAGATAGAAATGAAGGAATTGTATGGTGCAATATCGTCTCGAGAAGAAATTACCATTAAAATAACAAACCCTTGCAGTCTGAAGAGACCAGTCAGCCTTCAGCTTTCCAGTTCGCTTGCCAGCATGAGGTGCATAGAGAGAATCAAAAGTCAGCTTGAGGCCACGTCCAAACTGTTCATTGACTTCAATGATGGTGCCGAGCTGGTTCTCGGTGTTCCATTTTTCGGTCAGTGTAAGCCCTGAAGCAGTTTTAAAAAATGTTAGATATGTCAGTGAAAAACCTCTCTTCCTGCTGCTTTTAGATGTGACCTTTTCATTGAAAATAAAATGCTAAAAATAGTATTCCGAATATTGCAGGATTTGAATCAGTTCAATTATTTTGTGGCAACAACACGTGGTAATAGACGCAACATTTGGATGTATTAATGTATTCAAAAAGTGTACCAGAATTCAATAAATCTTAGATTCCATGTCCTCTGATCACAAAACTTGGACATTTCCAACATTATTGTACGTAGATTTCTTCTGTACCATACGGTTGCCACAAGGTCACGTTAACCTTAACGGCCTAAGGTTCCGATACAACATCATCTTCAAAGGCCTAGTGCCCCTATTAGTGCACGCCTTATAAGACCAAGGTTGCACCACAATATATTCCTTCGCCATCCACTGACGGTTACTTGCTGTTGTGGTGGCATTCTGTTCCGCTATATTGGTGGACACGTGCTGAATTCGTCCGTCAACTGGATGCTCAGTTTTGTTTGGCTCCAATGAATTGAATGGACAAGTGTTGGGTGGTTCAAAGCGTGAATAGATGAACTTGAACCAATTGAACGCCTCTAAAGACGACATTAAGTCGAAACGTCAGGCCAAAATAAAGTGTCCTCGTAATAATCTGGTCCAGTACAGAAGAAATATATGTACTACTCAGAATTCCTTAGAATTCTGGGGACTGCAAAGACGATATCTTTCACGAAAGAATGCCGTAATTGAGGGTGAAGAATGGAGGCGCACATCTTCCGTTAAAAAAAAAAAACAAAAACGATCGATGAAGAAAACATTCATCAAGTGAAATTAAGGTCGACAAAAGCGTCTGGAATAATCATATGAGTGGAAAAGAAGCTTCAGGGAAAAAATCTGCTTAGTTTCGCTAGGAGAATTTCATAAATATTTCGGCAATTGTGGGTGTTTTAAACCGTGCGGGAGGATCTCTAGTGCAACTTTCGGCTCAACGATGCCAATAACTCAAACGTGCACTCAACAATGACGTGCGAATTTGAGAGCGAATCTCCTCCATCTTCTTCCAGGAATTGAATGCTGGATCATCATTTGGAGAAGAACTCGATGTTGAACAGAATGCTACACAGCACTATACTCCGAGTCTTCCTGTGAATGTGTATTCAAAAGCTCGGTGATGTTTCTCACTGGCCCATGGCCTAAATCCATCCGTTTATTTCAGAGATCCGCAACACCATCTACTGCCTTTGACTCTGCTGCGACTTTGACGTTCACATCGCAGAACTGTATCAAATGTCATGAAATCATAAACTATAGAAAGCTGAGAATTCTTTCCACATGCTATCCGAACATTTGAATTTTCATCAACTAAAATTTCTTTGATCTGCCGTCCAACTTTGCCTATGATCAACAACTTATAGTGGAGAATTCGAAAGGCAATGAATCTAACGAGTAAAAGAACATTTTCTTGAAATAAATGGTCCTCTAAAAGTAACCCCCTCAAACATAGTTGTGCAGAGACGAAACATAGTTATGCACCTGTGACTTGTGAGCTTCGATCGAAAGGAAATGTCAAAAGTTAGTTGTCACTCTGCACGTGATAGAATTTTGCTCTATCTCCACAGCGAACTCTGTGAAAACTGGTTGCAACACAACTTACTCAGATAATTTCTAGATTGCACAAAAGCCTGACAGGTTCATGGATTCATGAACTGTAAAAACTGCCAATGTGATACATCATCGGGACTTTCAGCAGAATGCATGATGTTTGTGAGATGTTCTGTTATGCAGTGTAACGCGTCCACTGTTTCAATCCGGAGTAGAAGACCACCACTTGTAGTATTCGGTCAATGACAAAATATGCGCATGGAAGTCTTTTACGCATATTAGTCGGAAAAAATCATGTTTTCAACCGCCAGTTCTACGTTAACGAACTTATTGAACTGCTCTAGCTTCAAGCAGTAAAACTTGCGGAACATATCACTGGAAATTAATACTGCCACAGGAACTAGGAACGCGCAGACGTGTTTTTATGACCTCTCACTCGACGGAAGAAGTGGTGCTGCAATTGAACCACTGTTCACAATATTACCTCTGCAAACATTTCTGACGGCAAACAAGCACCAAAACATCGTCTAACTGCAGGAAATCTGCAGACCGCTGTAAATGCTGGAACTAGAGATATGTTCAGACAGCTATGGTCGGTGGTTTAGCAAAACAACGACAGTAGACCACGTGGTCAAGTATGGTATACGATAAAATATCACTTAGAAAGCACCACTTTTCGTGACTATCTGCGTCGCTGATTGGTCCACTCTGAAAGCGCGCAAAAAATTATAGGCCGCTTTTATCCATCATAGATCCCTTAAAAATTTCAGGTTTCGCGTAGGATAACAACACGTTTTCCGTCCCCCTGCGCTACTTCCTGGAGGTATGTTCTTCAGGCCTTCTTAGATTGCTGAAATGAAAGATCACTTTTGGATCTAGGCTGATTTTCCTCAACCATTTTTGACAAGAAACTTCAATGAAATAGCGACTGAAAAAAAGAACATAAAATACCTCCAGTCCCTACAACTAACTGTCACCATGTGTGAAAGCTCTACTTTATGTGCACCGAAGCTTAGCGGTGTATTATCAGCGAAAAGGGTATTGAAATATCAAAACTGGAACGAAATTGCCCGCATTGCAGTTGCGGAAGAAGAAAGATCCTCTTTGGATGGTCTATCATAAGCTTCATAGGTGAAATAAGGATAGAAACAAAAATATTGGAACGATTTCTCAAAAAGAACTCAAAAGAATATCTTTTCGGTTCATATCGACTGTAAAGGCTGAAAGACCCATTTTTCTAAGAAAGGAAACTGACCATATGCCGGAATCTTGTACTTCACGTCCAGATTTCCGCCAAGTTTACCTGAGCCCAAGTTGTGAGACGCAGATGTTTTGAACTCCACTTCTTTACTATCACCGGCCTTTGTAGTGGAGTCGACCTTCAGGAAGCCATGATCTATAACAAAGACACGTACGTCAGCTACACTGAAGCGTGGAGCATATATACACAATAAATGTGAGCATGGAAGAGAAACAAGTAAGAAAACAGTTGAGAAAAGTGACGTACTATAGCCCTTGTTGAAGAGGTCCTTGGCGGACTTTCCCAGATCAGCGAATGTTGGAGGTGCCATTCTGCTGAGCAAAAGACTGCGACTAGTTTACGGTCGATCACAAGTAAAAAAAAAGAGAATGCATAGACAACATGAACACAGATGAATGAGTCACTGCAAAGAACGCACACCAAAGGAAGAGAACGTGGAAAGGTGTAGCAGCGGAGGAGTAGCCGCACCCCGAGTTTCAGAATGAACATCACCGACCACACGGAAGAAAATACAAACAAGGAACGCAAGAAACACGCGAAGATGTGGGCTCAACAGTGGATGAGAGACTCGAAGGCTCGCAAGCGACATCGATAAACGACGGGCGGTAAATGCGAGCGGCAGAGACGCAGAGGAGGCGCGCAGTCGTGACACCCGGGCCTCGACAAGGGGGTCGTGACGTCTCACAGCTTCTCCCGTAACTCACGATAGAAACAGTCCCAGTGTGATGGACACTACTGGGAAAAAACACATGAAATGACTGAAAATGACACCTGCTGGAAGTTGGCGAGCAGCTGAGAAAACGTGCTCCAGGGAAGGGGCAGAGTCAGACGGAAGAGGCCGACAGTCCAAGGTGTTGCTTGGGCTGGTTTTTAGTCAACGGACAGTCCAAGGCTGCTGTGGCTCACGTTCCCACCTGCCATCGAACTTTTATCAGCGCGTGATGGTGTCAAGAAGTTTCAGCGCTTGAAGTTGTAACCCGGACAAGGGAATGGGCCTCCGGTGCGGGAAATTCCTCCGTTTTCCCTGACCGAGCTGGAAGGCCTCGTCAAAATTTCGCGCGTGAGATTTTGCCAGTTTCGGGTTTTTCAAGGATATAGAACTCACAACCAATGTTCAAACGTTTGTGCGCCGTGCCATGCGTGGTTGATTGGAAGTGAGACAATAAATTCGAGCATATATTCGGCTCCGCTGGTTCATATGAAGCTGAAAGCGCACACTATTCGGCTAGTCCTGCCCCAAAATTTCGAGGAAAATTTTTTCGCCCAAACATCGAATAGGGGTGGGGTTATTTGAGGTGCTGAAGACGAATATCGTATCCATTTTGTACCGTAACTCCGTTTTTGTGGGGTTACGGTAGGCATTGTCGGTACACATGTACTTATTCTTCCAAATAACTATCAACCTTCTTTAATTATTAGTCTATATTCGCCCTGGAAACGCATTATTCTGTCATGGACAGGTACCATTGTTTACGATAGGTACTTGTAAACCACCAGATCACACTATGATAGCACTTGTGTAGGTACCCCTGGCGGTTATTGCTTTCAAATATGTACCTGTTGCACAGATATGAGCATCTAGAGCAACTCCGCCCACATCTTTCACATAAAAGCCTGGATGCTCAGATCTGGGATCGTCTCGCTCGTCTCATCCGAGAGTATCGTCCACGTCGTCAACAGTGGCTGTGGTCTGAGTCAGGGAACCCTTCGTGGCGTGAACTGACAACGACGTAAACCAGCTCTATCTGTATTCACCGCTGTATCCAAACCAGGGAACCCTTCGTGGCGTGAACTGTGGCGGATTTTAACTGTAGCAATAAACAGTTAGTACAGCTCTATTCTCTACACAAATCCAATGGTCCCACCAAAGGCATACCGTGGATACGGTATCTCACGGAATCCTCTCAAATTTTGCATATAGGGGTTGTTTTAGGCGCTGATCACAAATATCAACTTTCTTTTGCATGCCTCCTTCATTTTCCTCCCGAAATCGGCATATTCTTCCAATTTCCTACCGTATACCTACCGTGTCTCTGTGAAAATGAGGTTACGGTACAAAATGGATACAACGTTCGTGATCAGCGCCCAAGACAACCCCTCTATGCAAAATTTGAGAGGATTCTGTGAGGTAGTACCTACAGTATAACTACCGTAACCCTACAAAAAAGGGGTCATGGTGCAAAACGGATACGATATTCGTGTTCAGCACCTCAAATACCCCCCCCCCTAGGCGAAGGTTGGGCGAAGTTTTTACCTCGAAATTTTGGGGCAGAACTAGCCGAATAGTACCGTCAAGTGGTTTATCTCAGGCAATAACTCCGGGTGACCAGAGAGCAATTTTAATCCTGCCGAGTCACCCGAGAGCCATACTTGTGGGCGTGGCTGGCTACCGGGTCACCCGAGCGAATTTACAAACGGACCAGCTCACCCGAGCGACCATCTACTTCGTTACCGGGTGACCCGAGGGGACTTTTGTGCGGACCGGGTGACCTGAAGGAAGTCTGTTAAATCACCAATCGAACCTACAAAACCAGCATTTGGGTGAACTTTTCTTAAGTTTTGTTATCTATGTGTTCATGTTTGTCCTTAGGTACTTGTATGAAAAATTTGAGTGAATCGTGAGTGATATAAAAATTTTTCTTCACAAAAACCATCCTACTGCGACTGCGCAAGTGTTGTCGGTCATATCAACTCCGGTCACCTACTACTTATGTAGAGAGCAGCATCAAGACAGTTCGTATAATCACGAAAAATGGGCAGTTTTCCGTCAAAAATGGATTTTCCTTGTGTTAACAGGAGAATACAAACCTGACTGAAATACGAGGCACAGCGGAGGGGCGAACACTACGGACACCAGTTGTTAGTGTTGAGAGAGAAGAGGTTGTGACGACAAAGACATATCGGAAATTTTATAAAAGCGGTGGTCACGAGCGTCGCTGTCATTCTTGGAGATCTTGAGGGATCCAAGGGCATTTTGGATATGAAATGGTATCGCAAGAGAGTTCCAGGAATATCCTCGTTAACGCCAAATCTGCACATCCAATAGCTATAAAGCGTGCCGTTATCGGAAACATGTTCAAAACAGCAGCTATGGCGTGCACTGGCGACCATGACTGCCACGAATCGTGAAAAATGGCTTCTCGGATGGCCAGCAGCAATCACAATATTCGCGAAAACATCATTTTGTGAACTGTAATCACAATCTGAGCGGAAACAAGGTACCCCTTTGCCTACTTTCTATTTCAGACGAAATACACAGACAAACTGCCGGAAATTCCGCAGCAAAACAAAGGTTTGTCGTATTTGCTCCAAACCTTCATTACTACATCCCAATTCATCGTTGTTTCTCATCCTCTGTCACTCTTCTTCGCAATTTCAAACTTTCTATATGTCACAGATTTAATGTATAGGTTACAAAATCCACTCCTACAATCCCGAACTCAGCGGCTTGTGCACGCATTACTGGATTGCGACCGTTTAATTCGGTCGCACCTCAGCTGAGTTCAGCTTGGATGAGTGCTCTTCAATACCATTACGGTTATTCAATGCTTCTCTTCCTTTCCGTTGCTGTTGTGAACCGTTGCATATATTGATCTCACTAGTCTACTGGACTCAAATAGCAGAGAGGTAGTTCCGAGTAAAAACCGCAAAGATTTAACCGATTCTGACCAAATTTTGCGTGCAGACCCCCCTGAGGCTGGCAGAGGTCTTAGGCTACTTTCCACCGGACATATTTGATTGGTTTATCGATATGTCGACTTTGTTGACTTTCCGCTGTTCCTGTCAAAGCGTTCGTGTGAACGTGTATACTGAGATATCTCAATACGCTGGACAATATGACAACCATTTTGCACCAAAGCATCGGCAGCAAATTGGATTGTTTGCAGAATTCGGTGTTGCTGCTATTGTGCTTGAAGTAAGGGACTTGGGTAATAGATATTGTAGAAAGCGTGCGTGGCACGGCTAACAGGTAAAAGTTATGCTGTTAGTGAACAATACCCAAAAGAAGAAAAATTGGGGGAACTCAAAAATTTTTTCCAGTTCTTGGCTCCGTCTCTGGCCAAATGAGATCGCGCAGGAGGTAAGATATAATTTTTCGATAATGGAAAAGCAAAAATGAATGATAAGTACTAGGGAAGCGATAGCCGATGCATTGTGAGTGTCTTTATACTATGACCTATTGATTAGAATGTAGGTGATTCTTCTCATTGTTCAGGGATGATATGAGATGCTACACTCTTCTAAATGGGGAGTTGACACCACCAAAGATGAGGTGATTGTGTGCTCAGAAGAAGAATTTGAACATAGCAATCTTGTGCTTCAGAAAATCATTGGATTTCAGTCACTACTACGGCGGTCAGAATGTGCGTGAGGTATCCCACTACTTTTAGTTTGGCATTCGGGCATTTTTTAAAGTTGTTTTTAGAGCAACAATACCTATGAAGTCCACACGCCCGGAATGGTCTACCAGGAGCTGTACGGAAGAAGCATTTGTAGTGCCGTAGTTTGAGCCGGAAGGATTTCTGCAACGTCTAGCCTCCTCTACGTCATTACCTCCAACTCTCCTTGATGGATGTGTTAGAAATGACTGTGCATTATAGTCGAACGTTGTCTTCTCTTACATGTCAACCCATGATCTCCTTGTTGGAGATGACGACGTGGAGGATGCCAGGCGTTGCGGAAATCCATCAGACTCAAACTACAGCACTATACTTTCTGATGTTTCCGTAGTTCTTTTTCTCTTATTTTTGCACTTTCGTTTTTTATTGCCTCGGGCACTTGGCAAAGGATCTTGTTAGCTTTAATGTCTATTAATTATGTTTCATTGAAATCATCTTTACCTAGGAAGTGTTCCTGCTCGAGCGTAAATGTTTCCCGCAGCCTTAGAGATTGCTTTGATCAGTTCCACTGATTTCTGGCAGGAATTTGTGATCTTTCGTAGTACTATGTATATTTGCTTTGTTTTGTTTCTGCATTCGGGCAGCTATAGTAATGGTCATCCTGATTCAGTATTGTTCTTTTGCGGCCATATCACTTTATCAGCGCGAGCTGATGCAAAGACGGGAATGTAGCGGTGTAAGCCTGGAATGGTTTCATTCATCTATGTAGGAACTGTTACCAGCCCGCAAATGTTTCATTAAAAGCATGGATGAAGCTCTTATCGAGCAGCTGCGCTACACAACAGCTCTTGCATTAGCTCGCGCTAGTGATACGTGAAGATATAGTGATATAGCCGAAAAGAAAACATCATTGAATCAGAATGACAGCGTTATCATTTCTGTATTATTACTGATAAATCAGTGAAAATTATGCAGTGTTTAATGTGTGTTTTCTTTTTCTTTCATCGCATGCAGGCGTAGGGTATGATACTGCCGTCGTTTCAGAAATTCTGCGGCAAAATAATCGTTCGGAAATTCCGCAGCGGAACACCGGAATTTCCGCAGAAGGATAATGGAAATTCTGCAGAAGAACAGCAGAAAAACTGAATGGTTAGCGGCGGAAATTCCAGTATTCTGCTGCGGAATTTCCGGCCCACAGTCTGAGTATTCAAAAATGCATTTTCGGAGCCGGACTACAGAATGATGCTGTCTTGGTAAGTGTACCCAATGACAACATCAGAAGGCAGTTGGTTCGGAATCGGCTCTAGGATAGACGATGTGTATCAGAGCGCTGCACAATATGTCCGCACGGAAAGGAAGGTGATTGTGCAATGGTAGGGGTGATATAATATTGAATTGAATGCTTAGATTGTAACGCGCTGTATATAGGGGACACTGGCAGAGCGCTCAATGCACGCATCAAAGAGCATTCGGCGATTTAGAGGCGAGGAAGCCTAATATCACCGCTTGGTAGACACAGGAACGAAGCGCATCGTGGAAATGACTTCAATGTCAAATGTACGATCTTGACATGTGAGACGCGACAGTCACGAGTGGTGCGGAGTATTTCGCAATAACGGTGGATTCAGAGTGGGTTTATCTTTAGTCCTGAACACTTTTCTGGGTGGCATGTTCGGGAGGAGGTTGAGATTTAGTAGAGTGTGAGGAGACATTTGGCGGTTTGGGACACAGATAAATAACTGTGAGCCACTTTTAGGCCTCCGAAGACGACGATTGCGTCGAAACGTCGGGCTGAAGAATAAATCTGTCCACCTAAAAACCTTGCTGGCACAATAATAATTTGAAAGTTTGCAACCCACATCGTTTCGTATCCAATTGAGAATTTTGGCTTCAGGATTGTCCCCATATTGATATGCTCTTACATGTCTTCTAGAAATTTGAGTTTTCTTCAATCCTTAGGAACAGACCGCGTGCACTTACAGGGCCTTCTGCAGCGCCCCGGTATAATTTAGGACGGAAAAGAACTCTTTATATGCGTTTTCTGTTGAGGAGGAGCAGCCCCTCTTCATCGCCATCTCTAATGCATGGTATGATAAAATATAAAATTTCAGAAAACAAAATTGTTCCTTCTTTAGCTACTATGTTACTGGTCAAGAATTACCGGTTAAGAATCTCCAGAAGTTATTCATGAATGTTTACTTATTATCTAGGTAAGGATCTCCAAACGGTATTTATGTATCATGACTCTCTCTCTCGCGAGACTCCACATACTTGTATAGTAAATCACCCCCTCTTTCGAAATGTTATATTAACTGCTTTTAATCATCGTTTTTTCTTGACGCAAATGAAATGAAAATGCTCCGCACAACAGGACCGTAAGTGTGATCTCGGATTTCCCTACAATAAACGCTTCCACCACTGAGGAGTCCTAACAGCATTTACTTGCAACTTCTAGAAACAACAAGCATGAAACAAAATAAATTAAATATGGTTGGTAACTCCTCCACACCAGCTCTTGCAGTTTTGCACACTTTTTGTCGAAGGATGGATAATCTTCCTTTTCTTTATGATTTATTAGCATTAACTGCAAAGGACAGCTTTCCAATCAAGCTTCATAAACCTAAGAAGGTATACCATCAATAATCTGTATGTTACAGTCAACAAAACATTGTATTATAGTTTAAGACATCAGATGACCAAAAAGCTAGAATTGGATCAAAATGAATACTATGAGTAACACTATGGAATCTCCATCTCAAGCTCTTATCTGGATCGCGTGTGCTCTTGATGATCGAGTCTCTCAGTTCGAGCATGTCCTCCGCAAAGTCTGTATTTGCGAATTTAAGCTACGTGCGAACTTAAATCAGCACAATTTGAATGAAAATACCAAATAGCTTGCGCTGCTCAACCTAGGCAAATGTTCAAGATTTTTCCTGTTATTCCATTCAATCTCAATGAGTAGTCTAGGATCTTCGAAGGCGGATCGGTTATATATGATAAACATTCACAAGTGGAAAACCAATGGAATCCATAAATTGATATTTCGTCCGAAATGGTTGTCATATTCGTGCTCAGCGCACTGAGATAGCTCAATAGACATGTCTTCACCGCCGCGTGGGCAACATTGGCGAGAAATCAATAAAATCGACACAATCGACAATAGCAGGTGCAAAACCTAAAACTTCCACCGGCTCGCGGGGGATATGCGTGCAAAGTTTGGTCCCGATCGGTTAGTCCTTCGCGATTTCTATTTGGAACACACACACTTTTATATATGCAGATCTGTGAATGCACAATGTCCGAAAATGTCCTGATTGGAAGGTGATCGAATCCAGCGTAGTCAAAGTTCTTCACATTAGCGGCTAGGTCCGATTCCATAAATTCCTACGAAAGAAGTTTCAAAACGATATGCGGAAGATCACAAACTAAGAGGAATTCAAATTTCATGTGGTACACCGCTTCGTTGAAGGTTTTCTTTTTCTTAAGCATATCTATAATCGTTAATGCCTTGAAAATATTGACCGTTTTGTATTGCTGGTATATAAAGTTTCTATACTTTCTTCTGCTCTCCGATAACGACAAAGAAATCGCTGCACTAATATCTTTCACCTAAAGGAAGAATTTCTGAACAAATACAATAATGAGTATCCTTATGAGAGTTTATCACAGAAATAGAAACATGATTCACCTTACGGTGAAACGTATTCCAAATACAGAATCTCGAGTTACCTGCATTCCAAATTCGAAAACTCTAATAATCAGTATAATCACTGTCATAATTCCTCTCATTGTGATCTTCTGTTGGTAACTGCTCTAAGCTGGCGAAGCGTCCACATCACTTGCGGAATGCGTAGTGGCTCTGAAAATAGTGACCGTCTGTTGTGTAAGCAACGGAAGCAAATGTGCTGTGAGAGGAAAGAACAGCGCAAATAATGCTGCGTACGCACTTATGGAGGAATACTCTTAATTAATGTGAATTAGTGACTTTGAACAAGAATTTATTGTATGGCTTAACATAGTCCATCATCTCAAGAGCTACATCACTGCTACTATGAGAATTATAATCAGATGTTCGAGGTTAGGCAACGGGCAACATACTTTAAATGCTTCTACGAGAACCCGTAAACTACGCGTATTTCGGGTGTAAAGGAATAAAAGTACTGATGCGGACGTTTCCATGTGCTCCACATCCTGATGGAACCGTGGATGGAAGATGCTTGAGAGTGCTGAAAGGGAAAGTATAACGCATTGTTGTGGGGCCCCCGCTGCTGTGAGGAACTTGAATGATGGCCAGTTTCGAAAACACATGAACGAATGCTGTACACTGCAGAAATGCGTATGCATGGGCCTGCGGTTTCAAACGTCGTGATAAAGTGCGAAATGGAGATATGAGAACGATGATGTAGACAGACGGCACCCATTCAGC
The DNA here is from genome assembly GCA_000816745.1 of Ancylostoma duodenale. Taxonomy (NCBI): domain Eukaryota; kingdom Metazoa; phylum Nematoda; class Chromadorea; order Rhabditida; family Ancylostomatidae; genus Ancylostoma; species Ancylostoma duodenale. The sequence continues at coordinate 91,379 of KN726154.1, forward strand.
TGAAACTACGTGAACAAAGGTTACGATGGTACGGGAATGAGGAACCCGCAAATGGGCAGAACAGACGCTTAGGATAAGAAAAGAAAGTTGCGTGATCACTTCCTCCAGTGGGAGGTGTTGATTTAACATCAATAATAAGGTCAATTTTGCTGCAGAAAAGCCAATCTAGGTTATCTAGGTAATCTGGTACTCCAGGTGCCTCCATATATCAGAAATTACTAATGACATTTCTGAGCTGAATGAATTCACTGCACTACACGAAGGTGTTTGGTAAACTAATGTCACTATTACGTTTTTGCCAGATGTGATAAGATCAGTACGCTGAAGATTGTTGGCGACACATTTGGCGAGGATCATTCGGTAACCTAGCAGACGAGCTTGCTAATTACCCAGGCAAACGAAATCCGTCAAATGTATTCCTTAACTAGAAGTCCTAACAAGAAGTCAAATCGTGACTTTCCGTTTGCACAGCCAATCGTCTCTATTGGGTGTATTCCTCGTCCAAAGCACACTCGACACAAAAAAAATCCTCTTGTATAAATCATGGTAGTGCATAACTTCATGAAATGATTGCCGTCTGTGAAAACAAGGTACATAAGAAAAATGGATGCAGAAGCTTCCAACTAATTGATGATGCGGAACTGTGTCACAACCAAAGATATAAAATGCTCTCCGAAATAAGAAAAAACGCTGGACACATAGAAAACAGGATGAATATGCAGACAGACAGGGACAAGACACTGGATAGTGGGAGCTATTCAGCTACTTATCAGCAGACTCGGCACTATCGCTTTTCTTTGGCTACAATTTCTTCTGCAGTTCTCTCTAAAATAACCTCCTCAAAAACGTTCTTTCAAAGGAAAAAAAAACAAATTGGACTCATAATGCGAATTGCATGTTATTTAACAGTTCATTTTCGACATAGGCGTTCTCTCTAGCATTGCTATCATCAGATAATGGCTCTCTGCCGTCTTTGGACTTCTCGACTACAAAATCTTCTAAAACAGTTATCAAAGGTAACAATAAGTGACCACGTTTTAGAGTGGAAAGAAGGACAACGTAATGAGACGAAGTCTGAACCCACCCATAATACGACGGTGATTTAGCAAGGTCTTTAGCATTGTTCGTGTTTCTTACTCGGCAGTGATATAGCGTCGATTTGGTCCGTAAAAACACTGAACATGTGAAAATCACCTTTGAAAAAGGAGAAGTCAAGTTTTGCTAACTTTCTCAACAATGTCCGAAATATAGATCTACAAAATTTTCAGGAGTCCAAACCTCCAAACCACACCCCACATAACTGAACGGTGACGTTTGGAGTGCCACGTAGATGGCCGCAATGTCACAACCCAGAAACATGTTATTAATGAAGTGTTCGAGGTTATTCGTGCAAAGTTTCTCGGGTGACCGGCCGTTATTATTTCGTGTAAGCGTGCTCAGTGGACATCGTAGTTCTTAACTTTCTCAGCAGTCTTGAAATAATACCTTTGCTTCTTGCAGGTTGTTGGGTGGACTTTTATTAGTGGCCTAACGTCTCGACGAGAAAGTCTTCATCGAAGGCCTGGAAGTGGTGTGGAGTAATTATCAGACATGGAGATTATTTTTCAACAGCTTTTCATTCGGCAAGCGTTGTGGGATCGAGCATGGTAAGTCGGTATTCGAGATGAACAACATGAGCGAGATGGTCCGAGGGGTGTTCGCATTCATCGTTCTGGGAGCTGCACGCTGTACGGCAATTCGCCTCCTCGACTCGTTTTCCCATTACTTCCATCCGGAAATACGGAAGCCCACCACTTCACTTGGCACTTCGAGATCTCCGAATGAGGCTGCAGAGCCAATTGGATGTAAACCGTGCGCAGTCGTAGTCGGTCTCTTCTTTATGTCATACAGTCCCCGCCTGGCAACGACATGTTGAACCGGGGTTCTTCTCCGGTATGGTTGGGTGAGCTTGGATGAGCGAGCTGACTGCTCATGAGGGGTGCATGAGAGAAAGAAACCTATTTTAACGAAAAAAAAATGGTCCAATCACGGTAAAAGCAGATTTAACAATAACGAACAAAAGAGGAATTCCCTGAGTATTCACGAGGAATGAAAAGAATAAAAAATAAAACGCGGCTATAGGGAGGTTCCAAGGGGAGAGTTGCCTGCAAATTCATATTCGATGGAGAAATTCATGAACGTTGTCGGATGGATTCCAGGTTTCTCGCTCATCTTTTAGTATGGTAGATTGGGTATGCGGGCTGAAGTTTCGACGTTTTTTTTTTGACTAAATTCATGTGACAATCGACTGCCCGAAGTCTCGAATTTGGGTAACTGAACCGAAACAGCGGCCGTCAGTCGATTCTTGGACTGCCCTGCCCTTCATATCTGAAATCAGAAGTCGCACTTGTGCCACCAAATATGTGCTAAGGGGGAGCACCTCCTTTCATCGATAAAGCTTCCCATGGCAGAGAAAAGTTTCAAAACCGCGACGAGACCAATATCTGGGCGAGCTTCTATTTGAGGGCCGGTAGTAATGTCCTCAATGTTGGCAGCCATCTGCTGCTGCCGTGACGTGAAGTCGCTGCCGTCATATTTTCAGAAGGATGCCAGCACCTTTCTATTCTTAACCATGTGCCCTCACGTCAGACGCCAATTCGTTGGCAGCAATGACCTCAGGGCTGCCGGCAGCTGGATCGCTCCCAACACGACTTGAGCCCACGGCAGCAAGTCAGAAAATGAAGAGAGAACATGTAGAGGCAAGAGGGTGCCGATGAAGAAGCTCTGTCATTGTTGGGAGCATGACGAACATCGGCACCTCCCACCAAGCCCCTTTTTCATGGAATTACCCTACTTCTGACTGGAGAAAAGTGGTCTGCCCCACACATTTGCTGTAAAGAAGGTATTCTAAAGGATTGACCAGCAGAACTTGAATCTTGTAACTTGGCAACATCAACGCTTGTTCTCTCAACCTCTCAGATACTACGTGGATGATCATTCCTCCACGGTACAGGCTACCTCACCTGAGTTTGGACCCGTTTTATTGTACCTTTGCTCGATGGGCACCGCTTCGTTTCTCACATGACACGTGGCCCATACCAAGTCATCTTACCAACACATGGTGCCCTTGCATCCTTTAATTGGTTGCCTCTGATAATCGTGCAGCGCTAATGCAGTCCGAACAGCGTAGTAGTAGCGTAGTCGACCTCAAACTCTATGGGCTTCTCTTATTATTGACTGTCGTCCATCCCTCAATTTCTCCCATTCTTCCTCACTTTCTAGAGGTTGAGCAGTAGATGAGGGAGCAAGAGGACAAAATTGGAATCAGACTTTGAACTCGACGTACTGCACTGTTTGGGTTGCGTTCGTGCTGCACAGCTTCCAGAGATAGAGCCTAGCACATAGCTTTTGTAAGCAAGACCTCTTCAAGCTGTAGAGAGAACCAACCAACCTTCAGGCGCGTTAATTTGATATGAATGCAACGCTATCTCGGCATCTCTGCTCCCGACGTGGCAGCATCTGTGCTTACCTCATCTTCCATTAAGATGCCGCCATAGATGCCGACATGTTGGGAGCAGAGATGCCGACATGCCGGGAGCACCTGCTGGCGTGGAACACACCTTGGCACTTGGTATAAGCCGGTAATATGGCCTGTCTTACACGTTCTGACGTGTCTGTATCTTAGGTAACTACTGCATGTTAAGAGAGCTAACAAGTCAGAGCATTCTGCACGTGTCAGTTGGCAAGTCAGAAAGTGTAGAACTACTGGTCATATTATCGACTTATACCAAGTGCCCCCCACTCTATTTTCGTCAGTCACCGCAACATCCCGCAGAAAAGCGGTCACTCTCTGTGTGGAGGATGTCGGGTGTTCAACATCAATAATTCTGGATAAAACTTGGACTGAGGTGTTGTAGCTTTGTTTTTGGGAAACATTTTCTCCCATGCAAAAACGCACGTTCCCAATCTATCACCCTAATAGAATGTGTGACTTTCTTAGGCCAAGCTCGATTTTTCACAATCACTATGCCATCGAGTGTAACGAGCCAATCGCACAAAATTCACTTGTTTTCGCCAGGAGAATTCGCACACATTAGAAAGAAAGAGTGAGAGGCGGCAGCTTTTTGCGACAACGTTAGGAACTCGCTCCTGTGTACGCAGATCAATTCAAAAATATGAAAAAAACCTGAAAAAGCAGAGAAGATGTAAGAGAGTGAGATTGTTTGAGTTGCTGTTGATCATCCATTGGCTTTAGTTCATCAGACTTTTCCAACGTCATATCCAATGTACATTCCGTGCTTATCCCATATCCATTTTCGCTCTCATCCCTGAGTGATTAAGGCAGCGCTCTAGCTTGGCGCTGGAACGTGTAGATAATGCAAGAAATCTTAATGCATGAAACAGTTACAGAAGCAGAACATTTCACCCTCATTGTTGGGAAACCACTTGAATGTGCCCGTTGAAGTTTCCCCATGTGCCCAAATCCTTCCTAAAAAATTACCTAAATGCAGAAATGGATAAGGATTTTTCAGCAGCTCACAGGACCTCTTGCAAGACCTTAAATACTGATATAAGTCATCGGTCTGTCATCAAGAATAGCGAAAGATAATTGGCGACATTCGATAGATTTCTCATGTACATTTTCCACCTATTATATCAATTCGCTTCGGCTGCACTGCTATTGCAACTTACCATGGTTGTCCATGACGTACACAAAATGTGATGGCCTGGTACGGAGTTGACGTAAGGGAAGACTGAGACGAGGATTGTCAATTTTGAATGGAATACAGAAATTTTGATCAAAAGTTGCTTCTGCCTCACAGGTTGATATTCAGACTCTTTCATTGTGTCAGGCGGCCAACGTTTCGACACAACGTCTTTGTCAAAGGCCTGAAAGTGGTGCAATTCTGTTCACGATTTGTACCTCCAAACGCCTCCTCCACTCCTGGCTAACATACCGACATTGGCCCAAAACTCACAGAAGAAAACCACCCAACAGCACACGCAACCTTCGAGTCCACGGAGTCAGCGGAGCAATGTCCGCGACCTGCTGCTCACACTTACTGCAGACGAATGAGTGTCACCCTGCA
>KN726155.1:6942-37484 GCA_000816745.1 Ancylostoma duodenale
GGGCCCCCCCCCGCCCCCCTCCCCCCTGCGTCCGCCACTGCCATGTACCTATATGGATTCACAAAGGTAAAATCACGCATCGTTGAACATCTACGTCGGCCCTTTTGGAATTGAACTCAAGAAGGTTTGGGACGAAATCGCTCCCAACTCTGCGATGTGCAAACGACTTCTTCTACCAGCCGCGACGACAAATGAAATTCATGCTCACATGTTTACATAGTCACACAAGTTCGGTGCACTGATGAGACTGGTGGAGATGTCCACAATTTTTTTTGGCAAACTTTTGCTTCGTCAAATATGAAATGTGCGATTTTCTCGAGCGATCAGTTTGACAGTCAATATCTTTGAGTTTTTACTTGATCACTTCACCTTTTCCCTTTAATTATGCGGAGACAGCCTTTGTCTCCAAGATCAAAGAGACACTTCTTGTCGTTCGAGCCTTCACAGACAAAAGCTCTCCATTTTATGAAAAATCCAGCACAACTAGGTACTTAAAGTCAAGCATAGAAATATAGAGATTATTCGTTACACTGAGTAATAATCTCTGTCAAGAGCGTACTAAGTCCATAATTCTTAGAGAAGCATTGAAAATGATTTAAATATTTTTTTTCAAATAAAATAAAAAAATTGAAATCTTAGGATTCATTCCTTGCACTCGTGGCTCACCCTGTCTCCCCCCCCCCCTCCCCCTTAAAAATGGATTGGTTACTGCCGACCCCTTTAGCCCCTAATTATTGGGTTGATGAAAAAGTTCTGCAACACTTTTTATTCCCATTTCTAAAACGCAAAAGCAGCTTGACAGGTGGGATCTTCTGTCGATATAAGGTAGTATGTTCTTGAAGCTTTCAAATGAAGGGCATATGAGGGAAGCTCTATCAGTATCCAAGAAATAATGCCTTCGGCCAGTCGAGTCTCACGTCGCTCCTTTCTCTATTATGGTTTCCTGCAAAGACATCCTGTAAGAAGCGCCGACTCTAATATATGTGCTGCGTTTGGAAGGACCGCTGTTCACCATTCGAGTGCTCCTCGATGGTACCAGGGCTTCGACTCTGACGAAATGATGCCTGAAAGTTACCCATGGTCTGGACGTGCGTCGACCGTTAATGACGACGATTTGCGGGACAACCTGAAGACGAGGTCAGATGCCGACAACTGCAAGTTGGCAGAGACAATCTGGTGCGACTATGCGACCGTCATCAAGCATCCTCGCTTTCTCGGTTTTAGCAAAGTTGTCCAGACATGAGTACCTAGTGTGTTGTGCAAATCTCATAAGCCATACCGGATGAGCATCGAGGAGTCGATGCCTCTTCCTCCTCATGGGAAGAACTTTCCAAACGACATTGCAAGTGGGTGCGGAAGCTTAGTCCTGTACGCGAGCAACGCACAGCAGCACCAGTGGATTCCGTGTCCGGAATCACTTCCAAAACTTTCAAAATCGGACTCGCCCAAAAAGAGTTTTTCCATGTTGTCGGTGGAGCCACAGAGAATGCTTTACCAAGATTCCCTGAGTAGTAGCACCATAATGACGACGGAGCTCTGCGCTACCCAACCGTAGAAGTTGGCAGGTGCCATCCACGAAAAACGCACAAAACGAGCAAATGTTCACTTCGTGCAAGATGATGCTCATGAGCACTTTGCAAACGCAGGTCGTGGGAAAACTCGGAAACCCGGTTCGGGATTTCTATCACCTCTACCGTATTCGTCAGAACTGGCCCTGTCGGACTGTCACCTTTTTCTGACCATGGGCAACCATCTATGGAAGAGGCCTCGCAATCAACAGGGACTTGAAAATGAGGTGTCCAAATCTTTCGATCCTCAGCCTCCTGCGTTTTGGCAGGAAGAAATAGAGAAGCTGCCCAAAAGATGCACAAAGCTACCACACAGTAATGGTAAATATAGCATTGATCGAGATTTTGTTTTAATGAAGAAAACCATTTCTAAAGAGTTCGTTATGAGTGTTGCAGAACGTTTTCATCAACCCAATATTATTCCAAAACTTCGAAATAAGCAGCATCTCACAAACTCTTACCTTTCAAGGAGTGCTCTTATAAAGACTTTTCCTCTTTAAAATGGCTTTAGGATACGGCGCAAGCTACATGAGAAAATAATTAGCCACGTACATACATGTACATCAACTCATACTAACCTAATGCCCGGAGTGTGGGCCGCAACGGAGGCAGAAAGGGGTGTATCAGATTCTTACGAACCAAACCCTCTCCCTGCCCTTCACGGACAACTCGTATCCATTTGCGAGCCATTCCACCATACTCTAGAAACCTAGGAACTGCATTTTGTATCGGTATGTACGGGTTCTGCATGGGAATGAGAAAATCCTGGGTTTTGCATCGGATCTGGAGACGGATGGGTTCTGCATAGCTATGCATGGGTTTTGCATGGATATGACCATCGCTGGTAAAGAACTACCCCAAATTAAAAAAAAAACGTATCTTGCGTATTATATTATTATATTACAATGCGTATTATAACGTATTATATTGTGGGATTTGCATATTTCAACTTCATGCAAAACACGGTTCCTAGGCTTACCAGTGTACCAAAATCCTTGAAATTATGGAAAACATATAAAATCAAAAAAAAACATGATTTCAGTCAATAATTCTATAAACTTCACGCAAATGAATTAAGTAATACTACAAACGAACGAAACAAAAAGGTGCAACTGTTCCTTATTTTGAAAAAAAAAAAACAAAAAAGTGTGTTCCCGAAGAAGCAAAACAGTACACTTAAAATTTGAATAGGAATAGGGACGAGTTGACATCGAAAGCCGGGAAGTCACCGCCCTACTCCGCCTCATAGTGACCCGCACTCAAATGCACGACAAAAACAAGCGAGCTCCTTCCTCCGTTGAGGATAAATCAGATTCGAACCTGAGTCGAATCGTTGGAAAACTCCCGAAAACGATTCACCAACCTACGTACGAGTTGCGGAACTTACGAGTAAAGTAGTAAAGTACGACACAGGGAAGCGTCGCGATATGCCACTTCATGGAGTTACATATGCCCAAAAGACGCAGACAAGCTCCCAGAAAGAAGAGACGTATGAAAACGCAGAATACGAAAACTCCGAGGAAAACTACCACAAAGCAACACAAGACACCCTGTCGCCGTTGAAATATGCGATTATTAGAGTAGTTCGGTGCGAATACGTAGTAAGGTGGGGAAATCGATTTAGCAACGGCAGTTAGTGAGGAGAGCAAGCGACGACGACTCTTGAGGAAATGGTCAAGAGTAGGCATTACAGCAGAAAATACACGAGTGCAGCAAAGAACAGCGCTGTGGCGTGAAAGTGGCCACTCCAGAAAATCCTCTGCGATGGTTATTATGGAGGAGATGGCACTTAGCTCCGTCGATGAACCGGGAATGCTTTGTTGGATACCTCACAGCACATGCTGTCGCCGATATCTACACAGAGGAGTAGAACTGAAAGTGTTGACACTGACGAGAGGACGAAGTTGCATGAGTGATGTTTTTGCTCAGCGCTCCATGGCTATATCAGATTTAGCGCGGGCTGGTAAAATCAATAATTCAATTGGCTTTCGAGTGGCCTAACTATGTGCTACGCTTTCCTTTTGTTGTATTGTTCGAGCGGACGTCTACGACGAGCATTAGACGCATGAAGGGGCGTAGTGCTGACGACAATCTCTTCGCACGAATCACCACGTTGCCAGCACGTGCACTCAGTGCATTCCTTTTATTATTACGTAAGCCTTGACGCACACGCGAACGAGCATAGACAATGCAGCAGACGCGAAAAACAACCAAGCCACCCACGGCGGATGACCACTGCTCAATCCTGGAGTCGTAACCACGCTACGTTCCAATTTCCAAGGCGTAGAACGCAGTATCACAATTGTTTCCAGCTTAACTGAAGCTTTTCACTAGTGCTGGATCCAAGCTACTTCTTGATGACAAACTCGCCTTGGAAGTTTGAGGAAAGCCGAAATATTTTAGCGCGAAAATCCAGTATAGATTGTAGTGTCAAATGCGCTGGTTCAGCCCGTTACTTTCGAGCAATACAACGGAAGAAAACTTCTCCTGATGGCAGTTTTAGGTGGGCTAAAGATTGCCTCGTTTTTGTAATTTGGTGGTACGATTAAGGGGCTTATAAAAGTAGGTAAGGAGGCTGTTCCCAGGGATGCCTGGACTGAAAAAGCAAGCCCTAAATCTCGAGATTCACAGTTAGGTCATACCCTAGCCTGTTTGTAGGCTCCTACAAACATTCTATAGCAACTTTTGTCAAGTTTCCAGATCGCGTCCACCTACTGATCGATGTTCTGTTCTATCATGGAAACATTTCTTGAAAGTATTATAAATTAGGAGAAGGAAAATTGGCTAGCACAGGACCCTTGAATAACCGCACTTTTTTCTTTCTTCTATTTTCGCGGGAAACCGGAGGGCATACTTCTTTTTTTTCTCTAGTTTAAGGATCACTGTCCATTTGACTTTGCCTCTTCAGTTGTCTTCACGGTGGACTTGGGATGCAATACGATTTACGCTTCATGACGAGCTTTGCAACTTCTTGAGACATACGAAGAAGAAATGGCTAAACTTTCACTGAAAAAATCTTTACTGGCGGCAACAGCAGCACTTCGCAAAATTTCTTGTGAATATTGTGCGAATGTACAGGGTTATGCGTACCAGATAAACTTCACTTCCTGAGCGAACAAGCCATAATATAGGGGAGGTCTCTAAGGAGGAATGTTAAGTACTCTTACAGCAACAGTAACCTACATTTCATTTCGAATGTCACTCTATCAATGTCGACATAGAGCCTTCAGACTTACCAGGTAGGTGATGTCTGCGGCACGCGAATAGTGGTCACTATCATTCTCGAGTTTTTGTGAAAAGCTTCCCCAAGCACACCAACACCAATATGTGGTTCCTAGCATGCGTCTGGTCTAGGAATCACCCAGGTGAAGTAATCTGGTGAGAAGAGGCCGAAGGAGTTGATAGGCCACCGACTGAAGTTAACGATTTGAGAAAGTTTTGCTAGCACCATCTATGTACCTTCTTGTGTGCCAAACGAACGGGTGATACTCGTTCATGTTTAAGAATTCCCTCTTTAATTATTTCCTGACAGTTGGCCTCATCGTTGGCTCGATAATGTTCCTTTCACGAAAGATTTGATGAAAGCGGCTCATCGACATGCGTCGGCCACATCCAGTTTCCTTGCGTCTTGGCACAAACTTTTGAGGAATCTTCCGCGGGTGAAACTAATGCGTCCTGTTACCAGGGCTTTGATACATTCTATAACTTTGTGGATAACGCTCTTGCATATAACCGTACAGTGGTTGAAACCGACATTCGAAGTGAAATGAGGAGAAAGCAGAAGATTTGGACTATAGGAAAAATTCAAGAAATCTCGGAAGGAACTTGAAGCTTACCAATATTTGAGCAAATTCACAGCACGCGTGTAGTACCCATAATTTTGGCCCACTCTGTACATACACTTCTCGAATGTGTTTCATTTCCGCAGCAAAATGAAGTGCAAATTTATTTAGACCTCCTTATACATACTAGACATATTTATATTAGGTTGATGCAAAAGGAATGGCGCTTTTCGCGTCAACTCTATTTTCTTCCACACCTTTAATGAACGATAACTTCGGCAAACCATAAGCGTAATTTAATTGGCAGCGACCATTGCTTATCGTCCACATCTCGTGGAACAGCGAAACCAAGAAGAACAAGAACCTTGTCTTCATATCGTCATGTTTGGCGGATTTTTTCTTCCGGAGTTAGAGTATCTAGAGCTGGGAAAAAAGGTAGAAATACTACAATTTTCTCGAAGAATACGATGACTGCACAAAAGTTTCCCATTTAAATTGTCAAAGTTCAAGTCAGCTCTCGGAAGCAAATCTCGGCCGGAATTTAGTTAGCAGAAAATGAGCTCTTGAGCGTCTCAAGCGTTTTTCCAGCAGATATTCGCGAGCCTTTAGGGCCAATACAGTGGGTAGGTGTTGTTTGAAGGTGTGCTTTCTGGAAAAAGGTTGGAGAGAATCATTCAACAAGAATCCTAGGAATAACAAGGAAAATGCTTGAAAAAAGTGCTCATCCACACTTCTCCACAGCGAAGCCGTTGCACCAGAGCTCACACATGGAGCAAGTACTGACATTATGACTTAATACAAAGAAGCTGTTTTGGACTGTATTGTCCGTAGTGTGATAGAAAAATCGAGGAGATTTGAAAATTGAAGACGAGTTTATTGGAGTTTTTCAATTATTCCACGTCTGCTAACTGCAGGAAAAATCTCTTACATCATCAGAATAAAAGAGATTTCTTTGCTCTACAAGTTATTACCATAACTTGATGTAATGTTTTGTCTAGACGAAATTATATGTTCTTGAAAGAAGTGGCGCCATTCCTTTTGCATCAACCTAATGCATACTACGATCATGTACATACATAATTCTTAGATGCAGTCAACTATTTCTGTCCTCATCCAAATTGTGCGTTTCAAATAGTTTATTTATTTACTAGCGTCGCTACGAGACGCTAGGAAGAGTGGTGAGACAGCCACTTGAGGAATGTGGACGAGCCCCATACTTTCGAGCTCCTCAGAAAATTAGGAAAGAGTCAAATGTGACCACTAACTGTACCTAGACGCGAAATTCTCCTTATGAATTGCATATATTCTACCAGTCTGGCCGTCTAGCGTCGATGTTCCAATCTTGATGCTAGCCTTGCTCGAAAATTTCTCATCCCTCATCGACATGTAAAGTTACTCACTAATGTAATAATATCTCCTGCCCTTCTTTGTCACAGCATTTCCCACACGTCTATGGACCTGCCATGCCAGTCACTCCCAATTCTGCACAGGAGTACCCTCCAGAAGATCTTAGTAAGTGTGAACAATGCAGTACAACCGATACAGTGCGAACAATTCACTGAAATTGCTCAGGCTTCAGTTCATCCAATTAATAAGCTTTTGCTTGCTCATAAAAGGAGGAAGTAGAGGTGTTTGGTTGCGACACAAACGAGAGTGCGGAAGAGAGCAGGAGGCAAAATTACGCTCAGGTGAAAATAAACACGGATCAGCGGTGAAGCAATTTTCAAAAACAGCAACAATTTGCGTAGGCTAATGTTAATCATAACATAATCGGGTCCGTACGAACACTCCTCCCACTGGTGGACTCGTCGCATAACGTTTTTCCGCAATTGAGCGCCGACGCACCCTTTTCAATCGGCGAAGCGGCATCCCGGCGTTTTCCCCACTATTAGGCGCCCGCGTACCCGTGCTCTACAGATGTACCCGAAAATGGACATATTCCACACTATTGAGCTCGAGCGCACCCATACTCCTTCGACAAAAGCGGGGCATGGTCTTTCTATGCCACTGAGTCTCGACGCACTCCTCCTTTATAGGCGACCCCGTATTCAGATGTTTCGATAATGCTCAACACCGACGCACTTCTGCTCCATCGGTGGATCCGTATATATTGGCGTTTCCACCACTGTCGAGCCCCGGTAACCGCTCTTCCATCGGTAGACCCTGGCGTTTCGACAATACAAGGCGCAGGCGCTCCCCTCTCCATCAGCGGTACCATATCCTGGCTTTTTTCCCTCTACTGGGCCACAGAAGCCCCTTCTCCATTGAGGGACCCCTATCCTGGTGTTTTCCGCAATACCGGGAGCACACCCTCCTCCAACGGAAGCCAATATCCTGACGTTTTCAACACTCTTTGGCCCCGGCACACCTGTCCTCCATCGGTGCAACCGCACTCATCGTGAATCTCGAGGGCAATGGAAGAATGTTAGGAAATAATGAGAAAAACTGATTGATTATATAGTTGGTTACCGACAATATCTCAGTAGCATACGATAGTGCGTTTATCTTTAAAAGGATTACTTGGCTGCAAAATCGAATCTGAACCTGAACAAGGGACGCGGCGTCAATGTGCTCCAGGCGACAAGGACAGCTCGACATCACTGCTGCTGTGCGGCCTTGATGCGGCGGAATCTCTCACGGATTTATCAATGTCGCCAATATAACAGTAAGTTTGCTTCTCTTGTTTGTTTGTAGCATAACCCTCAATGCTTGCAAGAAAAGTAGTAGACTGGTAATTCTGCTCCATACATTATGCAGCCTGGAAACCTTGTGAACACTGCCCCACCCGTACGTGGCTGCGGGACTGCCAGCGGAGAACGATGGTCCCACCAGGAAATCCTGAAAACACTGTCTAATTCTCTCGCTTTTATCACTGTTAAATGTATCCATTATTATCGCAGCCAACGGAAGGGAGACGGGTCCCACCGCGACTTCCGCTACATCTCTGCGCTTATGATGAAACATCGGTCGACCGTCTCGTCAGCATCGAGCCATCCACTAACACTGCCTATGGGCTGAGCCCATGATGAAAGAATGCGAAGACATGCGCTCTAGAAAAATTTGCGGCGTTACCAGGATTTATATAGGAGGATTTATTTATTTATTTATTTGGTCACAGACGTGTAGTTGTTGATGGATACCAAGATATCGAGGACATGGACGATGACCCGATGGCAGCCGTGTTTGCCCAACCATGGAGACGCGCTCACACCCATATCCTTCTTTATTGAGAGTCAGCGAGCTCGCGGGCAGAAGTGAGCTGACCAAGCCCCTTCAAGCGAGAAAGAAACTAAGAGGCGCGTCCTATGGTTTAATCAGTTTTGGCATGCACACAAGAAGTTGAAAGATGAACAGTAGTAAATAGGCTGAAGCGAGTTGAAGGCAGCACCCACGGAAAATTCGGTCTCCGAGATTGTAGCGCAATATTACATTTTTGAGTATGAGCAGTATGGCTGAAGTCCCCAATCCACCCAAAACTCATGCAAAAACGGTTTTTGGATGCTTCTATCTTGGTAAATTAGAGCATGGCGGTCGAGTTACACCTATGGGGTCGAACAAAAAAGTCGATAACGCAGCCATCATTGCCACCTATTTTCTTTGCGCTATCGGATATTTGGCTGGCAAAGCAGTTTTGTTGAAACAGAAACAGAACAAAGAGAAAGAATATGGGATGTTCATAATAAAAACATGACTCGGGAGAAGAACAAAATCATATGGTAATTTTAAAAGCTAAACAATTTAGTTACGCGCAATATTTGAAAATTTGGATGTTCTGAGTGAGAAAAAGGGTTTGTAGAGATTAATAATAAGTGGGAAGGAAGTAAATATTGGGAAGTTGAGGAAAAAAATGTAATTGTAGTCGAAATGAGGTAAGAAAACGTTAATGCATATAAAAGACCGCCTATCGCAATCATTGCCCAATCAGCTGACAATCGCCATTTTTCGCGCTCCAAGAATGATTTTAGAGCGCGGTATTAGCATGAAAACTCGTAAAACTTACTACCTACTGATCCTGCTGATCCAGGTTTTACCTGTTATTACTCGTAATTGGAGAAATTCTAACTGGTACTCTTATCGCACAATTGACCCCACAATCGACTGGATCATGATAGGATCAAGATCTAAGAGGCGAAAATTTCCGTGGGTGCTGCCTTTAAGGCGAGGTGAGCAAAGTGCAAAGAGATCACGGGGAAAAAGTGCGACAAGATAATCTCAATCATAGCACAGAAGGAAAAAATCTCATCACTAAGAAGTTCTCATCATTCTGCAGAGTTTATAGACGTAGTGTGGTCGATGGTCGTTCTGAGACACCTGACTGAGTGATTCTGGAACGTGGAAGATCGCTTTCACCTGGAAAATGCAGGATATGAGCTGTTCCAGAGAGATGTGACCCTAGCAAGAAACGAGCATTCGTGAGTGTAGGGTTCTTCCTGTGCGTACACGGCAATTATGTCCTCTTGTTTCTATAGTTGCACATTGCATCGCAAACAAATCAGAAAGCTCTAAATCCATTGCATCGCAAACAAATCAGAAAGCTCTAGATCATTTTGCTTAGTGGTGCGTCCATACATCAAGCCATAGTCTGCAACCTTCCTACGGAAAGCAAACGATTGTGTAAATACCATCTTGATTTTCTAGTCGTAAGGGCAATTCACAAGCAAGTCCCTTTCAGACCGAACAACTGTAAGGTAAGACTTTCGCACGTTTTCAACTTTATAAGAACCTGTTCCCAGGAGGACCATAGGGGAGAACAATGTTCAAGAAGTGGCCTTACATAAGTTCCAAACAGCTCGAAGAGTAGGATAGAATTTTATGATCTAAACGCGCTAAGAATGCAATTGGATCTTGCTGATGCTTTGGCAGTTATATCGCTTACAGTACTGGCCAAAAAGATATCACCTTTTGAACTTTTGTTCATAACTTCTCTGCAGGTGAAGCTTGAGATTTCTAATTTTAGGAGATAATGCAGCTATTCATTGCTAATAAATGGAGCTACTATACTGGCATTAGCTGGATGCCCAACTGTTCTAGATATCCTAGCCTGAAACACGGTCACAGGTGGTCACTTCAAGAGTTTCAAGATTTGCATTTTTGTTTCGCTGGAGGGGAGATGTTAGTCAGGGCATCATGCTTCCGGTGAACTTCCATGGTTGCAAGAATGTCTGGGCTGACATTCGAAGCTCTCCGAAAATGATGAGCTAGGCAGCCTCAAATTGAACACCAGCAAACACTTGCGAGGAGCTGTGCGCCTCCTTGGTCTATTCACAATATTTGACCTTTAGCAGAAGAAATGTGATTTTCTAAGCGCTTTATTGGAGTCACACAACCGAATTTACGCTCACTTTGCACGCTTTTGAAGAGATAGAGCACGATGTCTCACTCCTCTGACACAAGCTGGAGACCAAGGCTTCTTTTGCGCGCCATACTTTACCTGATTTGATAATTAATGGGTGCTGTCTTTCTATGCTGTATTCAGAACACTATGCGCACCATTCCCGGTAAAATTCGCCTCATCAAAGTTTTATTTTCCCCTAAATAAAAACACAAAACTTGAAAATCGTGAAGTGCCTGTGACCGTGTTTCAGGCCAGGATATCTAGAACAGTTGGGCATCCAGTTAACTCCAGTACAAGCGTTCTTTTTCGGCTCAAGCTAGAGCATCATCCAGAACAAGATACAGCTCGAAACAGGGCCGTTGGCGCTATGCAGAATGGCTAAAACTACCAAAGCAGCAAGATGAATTCGAAGGTGATGTCAGCTGAGCTCCGGTTGTGTCAGGATTCCGTCACAACTTACCGAAATTATGATGGATATGAATCCCTTTGTTGTAAAACATTAGATTTTAGTGGAAATTCCACCACTGGAAGTCACATAGTAGTTTAATGTGTGTTGTGCAAAATCAAGGATTTTGACCTTTTTGAGTAAAAAATTTTCATTATGAAAATTTGCTTATGCAGTGAGGATCCTAACAGCTCTACTCATTAGCAATGAGTAGCTGCATCATCTCCTAAAATTTGAAATGTCAAGCTTCAGCTGCAGAGAAGTTATGAATAAAAATTCAAAAGGTGATATCTTTTTGGCCAGTACTGTATGTAGTCTTCAAAATCGGACTTGTCGGAACACGTCACGCCCATAAACTTAGCTGAGTGTAATCTTTTAAGCTGTTTTCCCTTTAAATTACAACTTACATCGGAATGATTCTCTCCAAAACCCAACATTGCAAACTTTTCTGTAGAGATATCAAGCTTCCATACTGGGGACCAACCACTCAATACATCCACAGCTAGTTGCAATTTAGCGTGATGGTTAACCAAGAATATCTTTGAATCATCTGCATACATCGAACAAAATGTTGCAGGGGCAGTTCCATTGTGCGGTCGTCGACAAAAATTACGAATAGAAGATGAACAAGACATGTTTCTTGCCATTCCCGCCTTGGAGAACCATTCCCGCATCAGACCGCCATCTCGGCACGTCCCTTCTCGTTCCTGCACGGACACCGAAGAAGCCGTAATAGTCACAATCCGCGGAAAAAACCACATATGGTTGCCAACGATTGTGAAAGGGTGAGACGAATACTTTTCAAGATTTTACAGAGTGTTCGATTCCATGTTAAAAATGCAAGACATCCAAAACAAAATGCTGAACAAAATTACGCTAAAATTGCCGACATATGAGAGCGAAGAGGCAGTCATTAACTCGAGAATTCGTGCACTTTTATGCGAGAACGGACTACAGAAGAGAAGAGATCAACTATGATCGGAGCTTACGAAGAAAGGATGGAATGATGAGCCAACAAAACGGTGACGTTGTGTAGTTCGTGATCTAGCTCTTCAAAAAGTCAGATCGCCGCATGAGTTGACAACAAGAACAATGATTGGCACCTTGTCAACAGCATTGCATAACAGATCTGTGAGTGGTAGCTCTACAAGTTCATTACCTGGAGCTGGCCGCTAGGAATTAAAGGCAGCACCCACGGAAAATTTTGTTGCGAAAATTCCGAAAGTTTTGAAAAATACTAGACTTCGGGAATAGTTTGGCCATACAAGGTGCACCGGAAGTGTTCCTTCACCTACTTACAATAGAATCGCCTAGGGCGGTATTTATGGTTTCGGCGCGTCAAATTTGACGCGGTACACAGAATTGCCAAGGCTGTTACACGCTCACTTTCACGCGGAAACGGACACGATAAAGGTGGGCGTCTTCTGTGATATTGCGTCGCTTGCACATCTCTTGCCATGTCAATTTGTTACGCGTTAACTTTCTTCGAGGGCGAGAGCCGCTAACTCCTTTGAAGAAATTCCTGAAGCTTTGTAACTGTTACATTTTGACACATTCAGCTATTCTACCAATTCACAATCACACTATATCAAATCTTAGTGCCTGCTCTAATTTTCCTTGCAATGATTGCACTTCATCATTTCATTGATACCCGAACTGGTTATGGTAGTTATGCAGCAGAATTGTAAACGTAAACGCTGACTTGCCATAAGATTAATCGCATCCCAACTTCATTCCGCAAGCAAGCACTTTTTTTATTTTATCGTAGTAATTCTGGACTAGCCATACAAGAATGAAACAACGGTATGTACAAAGCTAGTATATCATTCATATTCATGGATGGACTAACCCCCTCTGCGTTGTAAATGTTCCCCACGACAACCTATCCAATGGCAAATCACCATTTATTATTCTGTTCCTCTATTACGTAATAGATGTATTTTAGCGGGTCTGGCTCGGAAAATCTGCGTTCGCAAGGAGTTGTGAAATGATGAGCAATAATTAAGGTTGAATTTGATTGAGGTCTTTATCAGTTATATTATTTCAGTAGTTTGGATATCACTTATGCCATTTGTGATCTGGACTTCGTTTCAAAATAACGTATTTTCAAAAATGAGTTTTCTCCTCATTTCTCCATAATTTCAAAACCAAAACCTTTAAAAAATCACAGAACATCGCCTCGGGGAGGGGCGTTGACGTGCAGCTTAGGAATACGCCAATCACATATGTATGCAAGATCTTGTGAGATGGTGCTTCTCTATTGTGGTTGTATTCGAACTCCTTTGACAGTGCTGCTCCGACCTGTTTTTTGTTGTCACGTCGGAGCTGAATTTCCCTTCTACAGAATTTACCCACAGTTTGATGTTGTCGAAAAATATCGCAGCCTTTTGTATTCAATTTGTTTTGATTAATAGAGCCGCATACGAATAATGAACATGCACAACCCTCTACGCCCCTTGGACAACTTTTGTCGTTGCACGGACGACATCGGACATTGATGTAGGAGATCTGTCTAATGCGGGGTTTGGAACAATAACGATGTAGTATTACAGTAGTGTAGCCCTGTAATATTTGTTAACTGTTGAGTAGTTGTAGATGGCCATTGCAGTAGACGACAACGATCGTTTCACCTTGATAGAGTTGGTATAGTTGAGAGAGCCCATGCGGAATGAGAAGAACGATGAGTATCGAGGTAATACAAGAAAAATCCAATTATGGCAACAAATACATGATCACTTTTTGAACGAAGGCAAATTCATGCCCGGAGGACTAGACGGACTTGTTTCTCAGCTGATTGTACGGGTGTTTGTGGTTGCATTCGGCTGCATTAGACTAGAACCAAAATCTTTTGCAGATGCACCAAAATCTTTCTCGGGCGCGAGAGAGATCGATTGCCAGCTGATCCTTTTGTGAAGTCGTCGTTTTTCCTAGGTAAGCTCCTTATTAAGCTTTGAGAATTGCATCTATCTCCCTCCTCCTCTCATCCATTTGTTTTTGTTGAATGTGATCCTCTTTTTTTGCCACTCTACGGAAATTATAGCTGTTCAACTACCATCAGGGCTAGTTTCTGACGAAAATTAAAATTTCTATCATTTCTTCCCTGTTGAGGAATCCCATGATGCTTGGATTTTCAAATAACGTGTTTCCTGATTGGTACTAATTTCCTAGTGGTTATTCGTTTTGCTACGGTGCGGAGAGGCTGCAGTAAAAAAAATGATTTTGCGAAGATCTGCCTGGTGAAAAAACGGCCTTATCGATCCATTGCTCATCCATGACCAGGCGTTCATTGTCCACACCTGTTGAATGCAACCTGACTGTGTTCATTCAAAAACAGTACTTTCAATGCTAATGGAGAGATCTATCTTCAAGATAGTGTTCAGCACCCATGCTACCTTCGAAATATGGCGAGGTCGTGAAGTCAAAAATTTCCGTGGCTGGTGCCTTTAGAATCAATTACTCCGTACTTTCCTCTCGTCGCAAATCAAAAAATCTGCAGCTCTTTTACAAATCGTTTTCATCTATTCAACGCGAGATCTACTATTGTATTATTGTATTATTACTAATATTATAAACGAAATACACGAACTCTATTTTGTCCTAGCACAGAAGCATCTAGTCTTTTTCATCACAGAGAGATGGTGCAAGCCGAATGCGATTCAAGACGCACTTCCGAGTTATAGTTCAGTGTACAATGTGCACCGATGTAGTGGAGATGGTGCTGTGATCAATCCATGAATCGATCGCAAATACTCGTAACACTAGTGCCTACAAAACCAGCCGGTCAAACCGCGGAAAGTTGCCTAGCCGTGTCCGATCGAATCCAGGTACTCATAAAATAAATGATATGTGCCGGTCATAATGTACGCAACAACTGCGATCCAATTCGATAAGAACTGATGCTACGGAAGTTCGCCCAGGATATCGTACAGGCAATTATGGTGGCAAGTCAGCCACATGAGAATCAAACCATAGATAACCTCATGGGAAAACTTCAAGATGATTTTTGTAGTGTGCACGTGCAGTCCTAGAACACATCTGAATTTGCCGTGCCCGGATTTTGAGATTGTGGACTTTGCGCTCCATTCGTACATTGGATACTCAGCCGAAGATAAACCCAATTCCAGGAGGCGCCGCAATCCCAAAATAACGAAGAATTTAACCACCCTCTCATAACTTTTCAAAACTTCTCTGTTCTTTTAACCCTTTTCTTCTTCCTTTCTCTTCTCTGTCATCCTTTTCTTCTACCCATCCTTATCTTCTTTTTTTTTACTCTAGCTAGTTCCCTACTTCACTTATGAGCCTTCGGAGACTAGCAGATGTGATTCATTTAAAGTTAGAGGCGGGACAAATCACACTTATTTTCTGTTATGTTTTTGTTGTTTCCATTTTTGCGTTGTTCGTTTTCGAAAAGAGATTACCACAAGGAGATACGTAGAACAAAAGGCTCAATGAGGCAATTACTAATCAAGTGTCAATAAAAGCGACCAAGCCGAATGACAGGCACAATAGTTCACGGGTACAGCCACGGAATCCTTTTGCCCGTTTTGCAGTCATGGTAATCATTCCGCAATGAAATGAAAAGTGTCACGGATCAAGCCGCAACATCCTAAAAGAAAGAAACAGATGTTGGAAATGTGGATCGAAAAACCACAGTGGCTTGGGATGCGCACAATCGGAGTGTTTCCAATGCGGACAGAAACATCACATAAGCATTTGTCCAGAAACAATGAAAATACTGTAAGAAATCACCAAACATAGAGTATTTTGCAAAAACCATGCAATGAAGCACAAAACCCCTCAAAGTACAGAGGTAGGAACCAAAGGCTAACCCAAAACGATTAATTAAATCAAAACATGACAACCACAAATAATATGCAGTTTAAAAAAGAAAACAAGAAGTCCCACATCACTGCAAGACCTCGACTTTCGCGCAGGTCGTCCTAGTGACAGCCGGAAGAGACGTCTAGACCTACAATAAAAGGAACAGAAGAAGAATTTTTGAGTAACAATTAAAGAATTTTCTTTCTTTTCAATCGCGGAGCCCAAAGACGGGTACACAGGACCAATGCTGTCTGTATTGGACAATCCCCAGAGATTTGCACGATGTCCGGAATAGGCGAACACATTGATGACTTCAAAAGCCACATAGTTGATCTCGAAGTGCACACAGCATTTGGAGAAGACGTCCAAATGCAAGTGCAAACGAAACCGTTGATAACGAATTCATTCTTAAGGAATACGAAATTCGTCTAGCAAATTCAAGACCTCGCGGAGAAGATCAAATTTTCTTGCAGGCCTAGGTTATTATCATGACCTCGTAACAGGTCGAACATAAGCTAAACCTTCTGCTGGCTGCATGTAGACGATACAATATGTGTTTGGCCCAGCTAATATAGTGGCGGCCAAAGAGTCAGCAATGAACTCTATCATTTACAATTTGCCTGCTAGCACTACAAACATCATACGGTACGGTCTTCGAGTATTCGTGAATCTCAGTGCGAAATCAACTGTTTTTGGGGAGGGCAAGCACTAGGCGACAAACATGGGCATGTCTCGGAGAAGCTCTACAAGACTCTGCCATCTCTGCACTCTACAGAATGGCTGTAAGAAGACACTGGGACAGTTTTCGCACCTCTCTTGCACCTGTAACTGCGGGCATTAGCGGAGCTGCCTAGGTGGGCATCATGTTGGGGTCGAATGCACGCATACCAAGTAGTTCTTTTGCACGATTTTCTTTATAGGATAAAAGGGAGGAAGTGCTTGTTCGCGAATTATTTATGGCGCTGTAGTTTGAGTCGTACGGATTCTCGCAACGCCTGTCCTCCCCCAGCTCGTGATCTCCAGCAAGCAGATAACGGTCTGACGTGTTAGAGAAGATTAAAGAGTCAGGCCCCGGCACTAGGTCTTCCTCGGGCCAAAATCAAAACAAAGCCCCCTTTGAGAAACCAAAATTTTACGAAGCCCCCTTTGAACATACAAACGAAAGGAAAACGTTAACCCACTCTAAAAATAGAAGTTCCGGGGAACAGCTCATGGGGGGGGACCGAGTTCATAGTTCAAACTATAATCTGAGGAACGTAAAGACAAAACATTCTGAGCAAAAAAAATTAAAAGAGGCATAGATTCGAAGAAAAAACCTTCAATCCGAAAAGGAGTGGACTAAGAAGTTGAGCAGATCAAAGGGCAAGTTATACTAGGTGCGTGCGTTTGACGCGCGTGTGTCTATGTGATGAAGAATAGGGCCAGTCGCATTGCTGCGAGGCTCCTGGGCACGCGTTTACGGCCTCGAGGCGGCCGTACTTTTCCCTTTTTTGTAGGATGTACATGCCGCGCTGACCGGTCCTCATGGACAATCCTTCGCAAGTTGATGCATGCGTCTGACGCATGCAACTGGTGTAAGTTACCCTATAAAAGGTGATGGAAGGAAATGGAACAGTCACTGGAACGTGTGAGGAGGAACAGATGATTCTTATTACAAGGGAAAACCAAAAACTAGTCCGCGGCGTCGTTCGACTGGAGCACATAATCTACAGTCTTGGACTTTGTAGGATTCCAAGGATTCCTGCGCAGCGTAAACGCAACGGAATGAATTACAATCTTCAATATAAATGTAGAATATGTGCTCCAATCGGAATACTTGGACCGGACAGTCGCCCGGCCGCTCAAAGAGCGAGCAGCTTCATTGCAAGCCATTTTTCGGCATCAGTCGCACCCGTTGCGCCGCTCAAAGCAAGAGAAGCCTCTCCACGCTCAATGATGAGGTCACTTAACTTATTTAATACCCCAATCTGGCCTGATGAACGTGATGCCTTTCTTAGAAGTAACAAAACCACCTTTTTTCCCAGTACGAAGCCCCCTTTGCTTTTTGGCCCTTTTACGAAGCCCAGCTTGCCCCCGGAGAGACCTGTGCTGGGGCCTGTTAAAGACAAATTCCGATCATGGTACGTAGTTACGTCTAAAATGTCACGCAGTTACGTCTAAAATGTCAATCAGTGATGTTCTAGTTGGAGATAATGACGCGGAGGAGGCTAGACGTTACGCAAATCCATGCGGAGGAGGCTAGACGTTACGCGAATCCATTCGGCTCAAACTACACCACTGTACAGCATTCGAAGAGGTAATTATGGAAAGCCAATGTATAGTAGAAAGTAATCATCACCGCACAAGATTGTTTGTGGTTTTTTTTTCGATTTCAACTCGGCTTTGTTATAGTGCTGTAGTTCGAACCGTACGGAATTCTTCAACGCTTAGCCTCCTCGACATCGTTATCTCTAACAAGAAAATCATTGGTTAACATGTTAGAAACACCGTGTATCATGGTAGAACGTTGTCTTTTGTCATCTCTAACATGTCACTCCATGATCTGCGTGTTAGAAACAATGATGTGGACAACGGTAAGCGTTGCGGAAACAAAAACGTACGACACAAACTACAGCACTATAGTTTATATACCAGTGAGCCAAGTGAACTCAAAAAAATATATAAATCCTGATATTTACGCTTTTCTTGCTGTCTGGAATAATCTTTAGTTTTCCATTTAGTATAAGAGCGCTAGGTCGAGGCACAGCTCTATTATTCGATGTCGACGAGAAAAGTGGTAGTCTGATAGGGCCAAGTCTTGGTTATGAGGCAACCAGAGGAATTCTTACTCTAAATATGAAGAAAAAGACAAGCGATGGGTTGACTAAACTAGCTTTTTCATTTCTGATGGGATTTTTTGGTAGAATTTTTTGCACGGGTTCTCATGATTTTCGTGTTTTATGAGGTGGTTTGTTTTTAGGATGTAACTCACTTGGTTTGTCAAATGTTTGTTGTTTGGCTTGGATCTGAGTACTCCTGCGTTTCCACCTTATTGGTGGTCTTGAGGATCTCACCACTATTGGCGGTCTTATACATTGATCGAATAGAAAGGAAATCATTGAATTCCGGGATCCTCTTCTATAAACGCTACATAGATGACGTATTCGTCATCGGTTCTGCCGATTCGGACTTGAACACACTACTCGGAACTCTGAACACGTGCGATCCGACCAGTAGAATCACCTGATAACAGAGGTTCCCTCCCAGTCCTCAATGGGTGCGAATAAGCCACGACATCAAACAAATTAGGTGGTACAAGAAACCTCAGTCAAGGAATATAATATTACATTCTCGGAGCGTGCCTTTTACGTGAAAGCAAATATGGTAAGAAACCTCATCAGGACGAAAAGCAGAACATGCGGTCAAGAGTTCCCTGAGGTGCAGGAAAAAGTAGCACAGATTTTGGAAGAAAACGGGCACACGAACTCAGAACCCACATCATGACGACCGTTTTTTGCTCCAGGGAGTATTGCGCTAGTACTTCCCTATGTAAACGAACAAAATGCCAAAGATCTGTGATTGCGACAGTGTCACATCTGTCGTCCAAGTGGCTCTTATTCTTGTGGGCAGTGCGCAGTTGTCCTGTCGCTTAGTTCCTAGTGTCAGAATCTACTGTCGCATAGCTTGATTGTTGGCTTGGTCAGTATGTTCCCATAATATTTGTAGAAATGATAAGAGGCTGAATGCAATTGTAAACGCCTAAACTGCACGCGAGATTATTAGTCAGTTTACTCAGAACGGCCAACGCTTCCGAGCCATCTCCTTCTTCAGGGCCTCGTGGGGTTGCCGGCAACGACTGAAGACGAGCGAGCGGCAAATCGGCACTAGTCACCATCCGTGCCGTACGAGGTCCTGAAGAAGGAGATAGCTCCGAAATGTTGGCCGTTCTGACTAAACTGACTAATAATCTCGCGTGCAGTTCAACATAGAACAACACGAAATTCATAATAGAGAATAAAAAAACTCCAAAATTTTGTCAATGTTGTTATGAATTGCTCTGGAAATCTAAAAAAAGGAATATTGTACAGTCCGTAAACTAAAAACAATCGTCATGCATTACATTTCCAGATCTTATCATACGCTTGAGAACTGTAATTCGAGAATACGTTCAGCAAGACAAAGAGATCCAGCGGGCATTCCCAATATACCATACTGGTAAAAGTTTGGACTCGCTCTAGAAATTATTGCGCAGAGATAAAGCAAATAAATACATATACATAGTGGCATTTAAATGCCTGCTAAATTTGATATGTATGTTTTTTTCGTGTGCTTCTCACACGAATCAAAAACATCCCCACTATTTTTCGTATTCCTATTTCGTCACAATTGCTTTAGGAGTAAATGGAATACGTTGATATCGTCAGTATCAATATGACCTGGGTTGACATTGGCAACCCTTAGGGAGGTATCACATTCCAATGTACAAGTTGGGCTGTATTAGCAGTGGAGGTGGCAGGATGCCAGCAACGTCTGCGGCTATGTTGGTGCGCGGAGGTATCTCGTACGAGACACATCCATGATGTCGCCTAGTTTCTGGGGCTCAAATGGTGCACGAAGTTCGCCTAACTAGACAGAAAGAAAAGGACTGTACTTCCCTACGCTCCTGGCATCTTTGCTACCCATGATGAGTGGTATCTTTGTATCCAACCTGGAAATGAATAGATCATCTTTAAATTGGTATTCATGTCCGGTAACCGCATGCTTGTAAAGAAAAATTAACTTTGACATACTATCGGGAATACAAAGAGAGGAGTAAGGTGATGTGAACGTGACACGACGCTTTTACTTGTGAAGCAGCCTGAAATCAAAAAATGGGAGCTTACTTCCTCCGTTGCTTCGCACTGGTACCAATATTCAGCACATTTTCTGCTGGCATTTGTTTTACATGTTCTTTCTTGATGTTCTTTCTTTTCAATGGGAACAGTTTCGATGTGTTAGAGTAGTTATCCTCGCAGGCAACGCTCTCCGTATACTGTTCAGCATCAGATCTAGAACCATCCGCACAAAGATTTCTATGGATTTTTACCACTCTCTTATTAACTTCAATGCTCCGCCTTTCTATGTATACCAATTTGATTCCCATATCTATCTGATATCCCCCTCGTCTTAGTGAACGATTAGGTGATTGTTCTTACAAACTTACATCATTTCATGTATCAAACAACGAACATCAGCGGATGTAGAGTTTTTTGCCAGGAACATCTACTTCAGATGTTCAAGAATGAATGGAAATGGCAAGCTACATAACAGTTTTTTTTTCATTTCTGGCAATGTATATACAAAGTGAAACATATTGTGCGGAAATCAGCAGGGTAATCACACCTTGCAATAATAGCATGTCATGTTAAGTAATCACACCTTGCAATAATAGCATGTCATGTTAAAAGTGCAACATTGAGTAGTAAAATCCTATTTACTATTTGTCTCCTAGATACGCATCTGTTGAGGTCCGTCTTCATACATATCCAAGATGTCTGCTCGAGAAGACTTGGCCGTTGTAGGTACACTGGGTGCCATCTCGACGGTCGGATTATGCGTGACCTTAGGTTCAGTACAATTTTGAATTATACATGCATTACCACTGCTACGATGAAGCTTACCCGCTTTTGCACTCTGTTCTTTTCCTTGGCTTGTGAGTGATGTTCGGGGTGCTCGTAGTGGGAGGGATTGACATACAAACTTTTCCTACGAGGTCCTTCTCCATTAAGGGCTGAGCTAAGCATGGCTATAGGAGCGACGCTAGTTCTTCGTTCGTACGCCGCTGCCAGCTGTTCCAGTGAAACTGTAAGAGCGTGTTCAGGTTCAGATTTCAATCGGCTATACTTTGCTGCAGTAATCTTCGTTTTCAACACATTATGACACCTTCCTGACAAAGGCTGAGAAGCAGCAGCGACTCACTTTCAGCATGATCACTGAATTTGCGTCGATTGCTTGCTTTGCCTGTTGCTTTGTCCTTTATTGGCTCGTACTCATCCCATCCGTGACCGTACGCATGCAGTGGGTAAGCCGCCTCGCCATGCTTGTAGATGTCCAGACCGTTGATCTCCACTTCTTCACTGACACGCAACTTCCCTATCTGAACTCATTCGTGAATAAGCGTGCTGGTTTCTATTGGGAACTAGTACATAATGACCTAGGGAACTTACCTTCTTCAGAAACAAAAAGATTGGAATCATCCACAAGAGTGACCACGTAATAATCGCAACAATGCAGACCAACTGCCATCCTAGTTGCTGAAAATTACTATTATTCATAAGAGAACATGAGTGCGAAGTTGACTGCTATCGTAGCTCATGGTTTCTGTGAACACCTGATTCGAGTCAAGCAAGTAGGTGTTATCTGTTATTGTGCACTTCTACCTGGCTGAAACAGGAAACATGAGTTACCGTAAGACACTTGCTGAGTTGTTCAACTCAAGTAGACTCATGCAGTGCATTATTCAACAGCACACGAAGTGAACCTTTTTAAGTAAGAGAAAGATTGAAATGGAACCTTTATGAGCGGGGTCTTCAAAGCTGTTAACTGCACCATACCAGCTCCCAGGTACAACCACATACACATATATCTATGTCAAAAACAGACTCGCTCGAAAAGAAGATTTTTCCGTGCTCTTGGTGGTGCTCACAAGGAATGCTTTACCAGCGGTTCCTACGTGGTGAACATGGCCTTGCCAGACTATTACTTTTTCCTGGCCGCGAACAATCACCAGCGGCGGAAAGGAAAGAGGGCGCCGAATTTTCCTAATTATTTTATAAAATAAGTAAAGATCAATGAGTGCCGTTTTCTTATATCTGTTGTTCCAGGCACCTAACTCCGACGTCAATTTTGTGTTTGGTTCGGCAAAAATGTAAACGTTATCGTACGAATAATCCGAATGAAGCGCTAGACAGCGGAGTGTTGTAGTCAGTGTGGTGTTGAGTGATTAGCACAACAGATGTGTCGACAGAAAGGGTATGTACGTACATAATGCTCTCCTTTCAAGAATGGTTATTCTTATAGTTTATGAGGTCATAGACAACTTCGCTGCACTAGATCGTATCTGATTATTTGCTGCATGAAAACGAACCTCCCAGGGATTCTCGCAAATTGGTGTTCCGGCGAAACCCACAACGAAATCCATTAGATGAACCCCAGTAAGTATGGCTTCTCCAAGTGCCCACTTATGCCTACTGTACTGTTGTGCTTTCGACAGCATAGCAATCCAGTACTTATAGTCTGGTAGCTCAGAGAGGGCCGATGGAGTGACGTTGTCTGTTGTATACATCTTGTATCACCCTGCGGCGTCCTCCCATCGAGGAAACCAGTGTGGTCGTAAATGAAGACGAAGATCCCGCTTCCCCCCCCCCCCCCCCATCAGCCCTCTCTGAGCTACTAGAAAATTAATGAAAAAAAGAGATGTCTCATAGAATCTATCCACTAAGAGGGACCAAATGATGTAACCCCTTCGGAAAGCGTTATTACCCTTTGCTGACTTGGTTGCAAACTCACAGCGAACGCTTGTCGACAGGAAAGTGCTCCGTGCTTATTTCCAATAGCATCCGCAATTGCGTACACAATTCCCTCATGTGCAATGATACAGGTTGAAAGCAGACCCCAGAAACCACCGCCAGCATGCACAGCAAACGCATCCAAAGGGTCATCCACCTTGATTCTAAAAAAACCAGACTGAATCGAAGCACAGATTGTCCATGCTTCAAACTGACTTGATCATAAAGTGACTGAGGCCGAGGTAAATGAGCCCTGCTCCGATCCCGGTGAAAGATGACGCCCACGGTTCCATCCGATTGCAACCAGCGCACGCCGAGACCATTCCTTAACGATTATGGAGTTGATATTAGATAGACACAATCTTTTTGATGTGAAATACAACATGTACCTCCGATGCAAAGAAGGACGTAATAATTACAACTCATCCAAAGCTCTGTTGCTGTCCAATAGTACTGCTGTGAACGTGATTCTTATATTTTTCAACGCAAGCTTCAGGGTACGAGGCCCGCACGACAAGCACATTTAGAACTTCCAAGCTCACTGCGGGATACATGGTAAAGGCTACGATAGGGCTTATTTTACCTACAAGGTTGATGTGCCAAAAAATGAAAACAAAAGGAAGCAAGGGAATAGGTCAGGAGAAGAATAGAAGAGAACAGAAGAGATTGAATAGTGTTCAACTTTATCCTCCCTTTCCTCCCGGATAATGCTAGAAAATTACAATGAGCTGGCACCTACACAGTCAAAATTATCACGCCAGGACCTCTTAAGAATGCTCAAGTAAAAAACCTAAACATTACCGTTGCAGCAGCCTTTGTGTACTTCTCATAAAATTGATGAGATGTGTTCTCGAAAATCTGTTGTTTACCCATTTCACTTTGAAAATTGAATTTCATCTGACAAGCAAGTCTTGCAATCGACTATAGGCGAAGAGAGTTACAGGTTACAGCTGGTTTCGCTTCTCTATTCCTCCTTAAGATGTCTACAGGGGTGACCCGAAAGTCATTGGCCGAACTTCAGGTGTTGCAACAACTCTATACCAGGGTGTGGCGACTATATGTATGGCGGATGGTGGCGCCTTAGACTCTCGGACTTATGTCGTCCGTATGTGCGATAAACGCGGTGGTTCAGTGGAATATTTATTATACTGTACAGAGAGAGTGAGTGCGAAGAGTAAAGTGAGTAATGAGCGCCTCGTGTGGCTTACAACATCATTCTAACTAGGAATAAGTATCTCTAGCATGAGACGGGTCAGCTCCGCCCCCTCCACAGGAGGTACAGTATCGGCGGTGAACATGAATACTAGAGGGATCATCGATCTGTCGATGATACAGGGCACAGCACGATGTGGTCACTAGAGGTTGGGGACTTCACAAGTCCAGTCACATTCAGAAATGGGTTACTGAGTACCTACCTATGTAGTGGAGCTCTTTCAGGAAAAATGAAGTGAACAAGAGTAATATCAATAGCTTCTACTAAAGTCCAACTATGAAATTTCAGCTAGTTCGTGCCCTCGGAAAGCTAGTTCGTGCTCTGCCCTTCAAACCCTCGATAAACTAATCACTGCCAGGGACTGTCCGAACCCGCTAGAACTGGCTCAAAACTGTTAAAGGACCTGTCAGAGCGAGAAGATTGTCAATGTAGCACGTTTTCATCTCAACCCCGAAAATATTCCAGGAAATTTCACTAGTTCGAAAGAGCGTTTTAATGAGATGTCAACTCCAAAATGTACGCCAAGGGGGAGCCAATTCCCACCCAAAGTGGCATCCTTCGTTTTTGAAAAACCGCCTCATATAGTGCGCATCCACACCCAGAATTTCAACATGATCCGCCACCTACAAGAAGAACAACACCTGATTATCGCTCGAGCGTGTCAGAGTTCCAGGAAAGGATGAAGTGATTTACAGTCCGTTTATATTAGATGAGTGTGTTCGGCAAGCACGAGTCTATTTCACGATGGATTGACCCAGTCGCAGCTCTGACGCTTCTCAGACGCAGGTTAGGAGCACATGGCCGCGGCTCTAACTACCATTTTCATTAAGAGCACGCATGTATCGTCGGCTGCCTTTTAAGGAAAATCCTTCAGAAGTGAGCGAGAGTAGAAACTATGACCATCAATGAACACATCACATCTGGTGTGAACCTATCAATTGCATCACATCACCAGACGCTGGGACTAAATTCTCCCAAATATGCTCTACGCCTACTAAGTCCTGGTGGTCAATGACCATCACGTGCTGTGCCCTAATAATGACCAAAATTTAGGAAACTATAGCAGTGGTTTAATGAAGGAACGGATAATTGGATGTTGCCACTGAGATCTCATAAATTCCGCTCTTGTTGGTGCTCTAGAAGTGAAGACGCACCACGGGCGAGTTGCTCGTGGACATTGGCAGCATCATTTTTCTCCCAGGTTTTCTTCAAGAAGTTTCTCAGAGCTCGAATCCAAATATTAATACCAGTGGTGCCTTCACTTTCAGAATCCCCATACTCTAGCCTGGGAATTTGAATTACGGCTACTAGGTGGTCAATGATTCGAATCATAGGGAGGGCCCGCGTTCCATTTTCTCAGAGCATTTGTGATAATTGAACTTATATATACCTACTATCCCTCTCCCTCCTACATGGAATCCCGTGAACAACCATGTTTGGTACCATCGCTAATTTGGGCTCGTGAAAGCAGGTGATCCCTTGCAATCTTGAGAACTTATATGCTTGCGCTGATTCTCACTCAGAGTCTGGTAGTATTAGGTTGATTCATAAGTTCCGTCCCTATGTGTTTGTCGCATTGTATCTTGTAATTACAAGATCTACTGCTGCCCTGATCTGGATCACGAGGAAGCACAATATATGCGCTACTGAAGGAATAGTAATTCGTTCTGAATTTCATGATGGTAAGCAAGAACGCTGCACCGATTGAAACTTATCTGCAGCAGTACGTAGTGTTTCGGTATGTCGTGAACGTTGAGGAACCCGAAGCTCACCAACGTATGTGCACTAAGAATGTTGAGGATATTCACATTTTTTAAACTGTGAAGCTACGGTTTGATAAGTCCTCTTGCGGAGATGATGCGCTTCAAAATAAACCATATTCGAAAAGTTCATTCGAGTTGGAATTGGATGTTCTGAGGACGCAAACCTCCGCAAAACCATATGCTAATTGATGATGCTATCCTGCGCTTTCGACAACCTGCAGCATATGGACTGCAAAGAATTGCTTCCGTCAATCTGCTGGGTCAAATTGTTCCACATGATTTCACCGGTCAAATTGTTCCACATGATTTCACCAAAGCGGACAAGGAAAGGAGGGTCATGTGCATCTTTCATCTCCTGAGCAAATTCAGAGTTCTTTTGATTCGAGTAGTTCATTGACTGAATACAATCCTCGGAGTGTGGCTACTGCTCATCATAGGTGGATGTGAGGTTACCACCGGAATACCAGCGCTAGACCGGAAAAACCAGGCCATTACGAGAACTAGCTTCTCCTGCATGTCTTGTTCAATGTTTAAGGAGTTTAGCACTGAAGGCTACTAAAAGAGAAAGGTACGGTAATGGCCTCAATTTATGTAGACAACCAAGTCACTCCTATTCACGAACTTGGTCAGGAGTTGCACATGGACGCGAAAATCTTCTTCACGCTGGCCAAGGCCCAACCTATGCTGAGAATTTTACGTAAGATTTTTCGAAGACGTATAGCTGGAAATTCACTTCCCATATATCTTACTTCTTAAACCTGACTCTATCAGAAAACTAGCTGGCTGTGTTACTAGAAAACGATATGCCTGGAAAATTTATCACCAAACGTAAACACATCTAAGCAATGGTGTTGATGACTACCCGGTCAAAGCATCCCTCTTTCCAAAGCGACACGATCGGCGAGGTATTTATCGGATGGCGCAGTGCCGAATACATAAATGATTAGTATATCACTGGTTTTCTCCATATCAATTGAATTCAATGCAAATGATGCGAGTAGGGGCAAAATTTATGAATCAACCTAATAAATACCAGGAAGGACTAACCTGTCGAGGCGCACAACCTCGTGGCGGGACTACAGAGCAACTCAGAAAATGACTTTTATCTTTCTACACCGTAGCTCCTATGTGACGTACTATGGAACGCAATTGGGAACTACCTAATGAATTGACCAAATATAAAAGCAATAAAGCAGACCCTGTTGGTTCAAAACAGCAAGACCACAAACTGTCACGACCACCTGCAAAGGCTTTCGGGTCAGCCAACAGAAAAATTGGACCGAATGATGTGGTGTCCAGCCGTAAATCTCGAAGGCCCAATAAAGATGGAATAGAACGAGGTAAATGGATAAGCGGTACAAGAATATTAACAAAAATTATGACAATTGGCGAAAGCATAAGGGGAAAATGGATCTTTTTACTAAAATAAGTTGGGCAGAGATGTGCAATAATAATGCATGTGCATAATAATCATGAGGGCTTCTACCATATTTTTTCTCTTCCCGAAATCATATAATGTGAACCGCTTTCTCATCCACTTTCTTGTTTACCAAATATGGACATGCCAGAACACGAGGACTTACCTGCTAGGCAAGCGTTTATCGTGAGGAGCAACGTCCATTTTCCCATTGTCAGGAAATGAATGATGAGGAATGTAAGAGCGGCGAACGCTCCGCATAAAATAGTGTTGATCATTGCAAGAGCTACGATATCTCCTTCTCCAGGCTTAACAATATCAGCCATTGACCCTTGAAGAACAAATGTGATCATCGAAACGCCTTGACTTGTACTATTATGTCCTACCTCCATTGAAAGCAAGGAAGCCGAACATAAGGATGAAGCCTCCAAGAGCGGCAAACTGGAATATTTTCGTATAAAAGCTTTGTCTCCGATCGTTACCTAATAGTCCTCCAAGGGTGTCGTTGAGTCAGGGAATTTCGTCCAGATGTGAAACTTAATTCATTATGCTTCATTTCCCGTTATACATACGGCCACCTTTCTCATCAAAGCCTCATCAGATTTTCCAGACACCGAAAAAGTTCGCGAATTAGGGAACACCTATAAACTACTGCTTCTCTCGCTAGTAACGGTCCGCTCCTGTACTGCACGCTTCGGCGATATCTTTTATGGCAATAGTAATTGGCGTAATTAATACGTGGTGTGTCTCCCTATCTTTTCTGCAAATAATCAGGCGTTAAACCGAAAAGCTACGCACTGACCCATACAAAAACCATAGCTTAGCCGAGAAGCACACAAAAAATTTCTATTTTCCTCATCTGAATTGGCTGTAAGGGGGCCAGAGAAATTGGCTTCACTCCATGGTTAGGTGGTTCAAAAACTGTTAATTATACCTCAGCTACCATGTAAAACGAACCGGAACACTGTGTCCCTTGATTTCGATCGACTCCTCCTCGCCATCTTCAGGGAACCTTCCTATCCTGGGACCAATTATATAGGCAGCTGCGAATGAAATAGTGCCGCCACACAGATGAACAACACCAGCTCCAGCGAAGTCCTATGAACACAAATATTAGAAGAATCAAAGATGTTCTATCTGCTTAACAAGTAGGAATTACTTCACCCTAGTGGAACAAATGTATGTTTACTCATTGTCTTCTCACATAAGTCATGAGAGCCCATTTATGTAGTGCTTATTCTATTGTAGTATGTATGCCAAATTGAAAAAAAGTGTCTTCCAAATGACTTTTGTGAAATCGCACAGGCAATCTCCATTTCGGGGATATGTGGAATTCCTATATGCCCATAGGGACGACAGCCAATATTAGAGCAGAAGAGTCGCATAAACTCCTATGAGCCAAGCAGTACATAGCAGCATGAAACTACGTCTCTACAAAGTGTTCTACTTTGTGAGTACTCACCAAATAAGTAGTGTGAATACCGTTCGTTTCAATGCCTAGATACATCCATCCCTGTGGATGCCATCCCCAATGCGTAAGTATAGGATAAACGAATGCTGAAAATTGAGTTTGACGAAACTTGTTACTGTACAGTACTGGTGACAGAGCGGTTTATCTTGCTCGTAAAACTCACTTGAGATGACAGTGCAATATGTGATGTAGTTAGCGAACTCGCAGCGTTCCGCCACAGCTCCTGAGACTATGGTTGCCGAAGTGGCGGCGAACACATATTGGAAGAAAAACCTGAACACGACGTTAACTTTATACGAGGGAATCAGGTAAGATAAAATAATTGTAAATGCAGGTACTTTGGGTAGTTAGTAAATCCAGCCAGAAAGAACTGGGTGTGACCAATGAATAGTCCAACAACATTGTTTGAAGAGTCACCGTAGGCAAAGGCCCATCCTAGTGACCAGTAGCCAATAATTGCAATACCTGTAATGTCTCAAAATAGTACACATGTAGTACCACAGAGCATCTGCCACGACATCAGCAAAACACTTACATGAATCGAGTAGATTTTTAATCAGAATATTCGTGGTGTTCTTACTACGTACGGCTCCAGCCTCAAGGAATGCGAATCCACACTGCATCACTAAACAAAGGAAAGTAATTCAGGGGATGCCTCACGACGAATAGAGGGAGGCTTGTAAACTTCACTCACGAAATATTATCAATGCCATCGAACAGAGGAAGAAGGCATTGTCATTCTCTGCGAAGTCCGCTTGCATTTGAAGCATCTCATTTCGCAGCTCTATTATTTCTGCTGTGTAGTTTTCCCCTGTTGACATTCTTCTACTGAAACGCATGAAAACAGGCAGTTTTCCTCTTACATAAATCATTATTATTACTGTCAGTGTCAGTTGAAGCTCAAATTGAGTTGAGAGAAAAAGACGAAGGAAGGTGAGGAGAGGGGTAAGAGGAGGGGTTAATTTGAGCTTATCGGTTACACTCTTCTTCATTTCCTCTTGCTTCTCAACACCTGGACTGACTGGAATGTTCCAGTGAGGAATGAAAAAGCTAGAAATGCTAAGAAAAATACAGGGCACAGCTATCACAATGTGACAATTACTGACAATTCTTTTGCACTGCAAGAATATTCCCCTCTATCATCGACGAATCGATGATCCCTATAGTATTCATTTTCACCGTTGACATTGTACCACCTGTA